>BJCM01166625.1:0-40150 GCA_018326385.1 Flaveria bidentis | reverse complement strand
TCGTGCGATCGAATGAATGTGTGCGATTGAGTCAATGCGGATGAATGTTGTGTGCGATTGAGTCAATGCAAATGAATGTTGTGTGCGACAGTCATGCGACCGAATGAATGTATGCGATTGTGCGTGTATCGCACGACTGAAGGCCAATCGTATGAATGAAGGCTCAATCGTACGAATGAAGCTGATTCGTACAAATGAGGGTTGATTCGTGCGAATGGAGTGTTGAGTTATGCGTCTGGTCTGTTATGCGATTGAACTTGCTATGTGTGTGAATCCCTTCTGTTTGACGTGTGATGTTGAGGTAACATTAACACAGTTGTCATTGCTTGACCACAAAGATTAAAGTCAACGCTATCAATATGCAAATACTATTCCCAATTAAATCAACCTAACATTTTCCAAGTATCAACAACCCATTTGGGACTACAAATATTTAACAAGTACTTTCTCTTATAACAATGGAATCTTTACACAAATATCATCGGCAATGATGACTACTTCTACTGCTTGGATCTACATAAGATCTGATACATGTGTCCGCTTGTGTGTGTTATCCACGACCGACCCGATGCAACCCGAACCGACCAAACATTACTATGTGCTTTATACATATTATTAATGCTTAACAATAACCGTCAATAGGTGTTTGACTGTTCATTACATACAACTATTGGGAACTTTGATCATCCATACTTACCACTTAACAAGTGATTTTCGTGGCCCCTTTTTATGCTTATACGACTTTTCAATCATTTACAAACTTGGGGGAAAAGTATGCTCACTCACTTTTCATGCTGTACAACATACATACAATTTACATACTTGAAATCGACGTGCTACTGTTTTGTGAGTACTTATCTGATACATGCTTGAGTCTGCAGTGTGGTTCTTTTTTACAACCATTTAATTCCAGTGTGGAACCGATGGATAGGTATTGGTAGTACTAATAGGTTGACACCCCCACCCTCGTTTGTTGGTATACTAGTTAGTACCAACAATCTCCAGGAACGGGCCTTGGGTGAATATATTCCGACAAGATTCTTTGTGTACGTTGTTAGGTTTGGTTGTAAAGCTCAAGTCATGTGATTTTGCTTACTTATAACTGTATTCACGATATTCCGCAACAAACATTATACAACATCAATTACTTATTTACAATTTAAACCTGCGAGCTCACCAATAATTTTGTTGACCATCTTGAGCATATCTTTTCAGGTGACAATACTATTTGAAGATCTAGGTGTGCTACCTTAATGGAGTCCCTAGGATGCATTTTGGGACTAAACATACATTTTGAAAACATTTGTTGTAGTCCGTTTTGAACAACATTATTCTTTTGATACTTGTTTCCGGGTTGTGGGAAATACATTACAATGTTATTATCTATGTTTATGTGAATCAGTGAACTTGTTTATGCTTATGGCTATGTTGTCGTGAATACTGACTAAACACGACACAAGTCCCCTTGTTGTCGGGTGTGGTCATGACACGCTTGTCATCATTTGTTATATTGCATCTCTAATGCTTACCATGTGTTATGACGAATCCCGTCTCGTTACATCCCCATGTTTCCGCTCTTAGCGGGGGTGTGACAAGAGGCTACTTCTTCCAAGGCTTGAGGACTTCTTCTTTTCTTCATACTTCAAAAGTTCACTTCTGATCTTTTCTTCTCAGACTTGATCTTCGGAAGTGAACACTTTGTCTTCGGAAGTAGAGTTTGTCTTCAGAACTTGATCTTGCACTTTGTCTTTAGAAGAACTCTATTTCCTTCGGAAGTTCCACACTTGGCTCCGGAAGTCTTTTATTAGATGCACCAAAATAGTCTAAGTGATTTGGTTTTGGTTGCATTAACCTTCTTCTTGATCCAATAAACTCCCCTTAGGCTGATGCTACCAAAATCTCACTTGTTCATGCTCCTCAAAACATTCAGCACCAGGGAAAGCAGATATTTATATGTTTCTTTGTTCTTCCCAAAAGTAGTGCTAAGAAGCTTGTACAAATCATTAGTTGACAGGAGATCTAGTCTGTCACTCTGAATGATATGCACCATATTTTACGTCCCTCTGAAAGGCTTTGCCTTTGGTGGTTGACCTTTCCTTATCTTCCTTCTCTCTCAGTTTCAACTCCTCTTCAATATTTGATTTTGCGATTAGCTCAGCAAGATGAAGGCTGCTAAGATTGTAGCAGAGAAAAGGCATTCAGCCTGTTGCTTTCTCCATTCTCTCTCTCCATAACAAAGTTGTGAGAGGCTTTATCGAACCTCCACTGGATGATTTTCTTTCTAGGCACAAGGGGCTGACTAGGAATCTTGTCCCCTTTCTTTGTATCCAGTAGAGTCACCAGCTTTCTTCTCAGCTTCTTCTCTTCATTTCTTAAGGAGTCATAGTTAAGACCAAGAAGTCTAGCAGCATGGTCCAGTGTTCCTCTGGGCAGGTCAAGAAATTGATCTCTTGTGAAGGAACATGAAGATCCATCAACATAAGTTAGTTTGACAGAGTCTTCTTCATAAGAGATGTCGCTCAGGGTTGTGCAGTTAGTGAGCTGTGTCTTGATTGCCTTGAATTCCTCTAAGGAGAGATGTTTGGAAGGCTGCGGGGATGGTTTGGAAGGTTGTTTGGTAGGTTGTGGTGTTGTGGTTCTGGAGAGTATTTTGGGTTGGAGGATGGGTAGTTTAGGTGGTTGAGGTGAGGAAGTAGGTATGGATAATGGTGTAGGTTCAGGTGTGTAGGGTTTAGTTTTGATGGGGAATGGAGAGGGAATTGGTTCAGGTTGGGGTTGAGTAGTTGGTTTGAAGATCATCCCCTGTACCCTTCTATACATCTCTTTCCTTTTTCCCATACGAATGTTAGCCTTGATTTCGCTAATGATTCGTTGAAGTGTCTCTTCAGACATAGGTCCCACCTGCCTACCAGAGAAGCCATGAGCCCAGAGATAGTCTTTCATCCAGGCTTTCTCACCTATCTTCTTGGTCGCAATGACCCAAGCTTCTTCTTCTTTCTTCTTCTTCTCCCTCAACTTCTCTCTTGCAGCTTTCTTTCTCTCTTTCTCCAGTTGATCCTTCTCTTTGTTGAAAAGCCATAGGATTGTATCATTATCATGTGGAGATAGTTCTTGAGAAGAGAAACCTCTGGAGGTTAGGAAAGATATCCTTTCCCTCCGGAGCTACAAATCAGCTTCCCTCTTGTTTCTTTCTCTTTCCTCCTCCAAAGCCAACCGTATTGCTTCCTCCTTTTGTTCAGTCTGCAGCCTGATTGCCTTTTCTAGCTCTACTAACTCCTCTAATGGTAGCAGGAGTATGTCTTTATTGGCAGCTCCAAGCTTGATGAGCCTGTCAATAATGTCTACCCTTTTTTTATTGTTGACTTTTTCTTGGTTGGCTGCACCTACTTTGGAACTGGCAGCTAACAGTTTCTTAGTTTAAAGTCTACCCTTTCTTTTAAGCTTCTCGATCCTCTCCTTCTCCTAACGCTCTTCCGTAGTCATTTTATTCTTTCTTTTAACATTTTTGGAAGTGCTTGACTTTGGTGGTTCTTTAATAGATGGTTTAGATCAAGATAGAGGTAGTCAAGGTGTCTGAGCTAGAGGTTGGTTGAGAAAGTTCTCACTATTCATCTCAGATGCCAGCTCACGAATTGCATCTGTGGTGATTAGATCCTCGGACAAGGAGAACAGTCCTTCTGCAGCTTCCATCTCAGTTTCGAAGACTCAGCTTGTTCTTCCAAGGCTTTGACTTCAGCTTCGGAAGTTTAAGGGACTGCAGTATCTGTCCCAACTGTTTCGGTTACTGGGCCATCAGTCCTCATTTCCCCTTCGAATTGAATCTCAGGTTCCATTTGGACCTTAGGTTGACCAACTTCCTCCACAGTGGTAGAAGGTGCACTTAACCTCTAAAGCTCTTCAACTCCAAAGTAAATCATAGCCGCATTAGGGCTAGGCTTATCTAGAGAAGATCTTAATAAGAACTTGGAGAAGAGCCTATAGAGATCTCTGAGCATCCTTGGGTCTATTTGTAGGACTACTTAGGAAGGCTCAGGAAAGATAGTTGTAGTGGGAGTTGAGTATCTAGAAGTTGTAGCTTGGCTTTATGGTTCCTTAGTTGTTTGTCTCTAAACGCTCTCCCCCTTTTTGGTAGCATCATCTTGAGAGCTAGATGGGCTAGAGGAAGAGGTCAAGGGGACTTGAATGGGTACATGCCTAACAAATCTCTCAATCTGTTTCTCAGCTAGTTGAGCCTTGAGATTGTCAATCTCAAGTTGCTGAGTGACAGACCTATCCTCTAAAGTCCTAACCTTTGACTCAAGGTTTGAGACTTTAGACAGTAGGTCTTCAATGATGAGTTGCATTCTTCCCTCATCTTCTTTTGAAAAATCATAGGGAGATGAGGTAACATACCTTGTATGTTCATCCTCACCACCAGATATGGTTTCTTAGCACCCTGGTTTCCCTTGCTTAATGATGTCTCTTTCAGAGTCATCAAAAAGCATGGTTGTCGTAGATTCAGTCTCAAAAATGTTACCATTGTATGGAAGGTCCATTGAGGCACCTTCTATAGTGGCAGTTGAATCTGCATGAGTCCCCTCCACATTAGTGGGACTCACCTCAGTAAAGGCTTGCTGATGGGGGCTAGAGATAAGAGGTCGCTCTAGGCTCTGTTGATCTTTGAGAGAGTGTTGTATATCAACTTCATTGCCATGAAGAGACATAATTTCTTCATCAGTTTTGAAAAGAAGGTCAGTAAAGGATAAAGAGGTTAAATCTAATGACCCGGGACCTTGATCAATGTCTACACGCATTGAACCTATGGTGGGGATGTCCCTTTTATGGTTGCTCAGAAGAGTATAAAGACTCACCTTGAGGGTTTTCAGCTTGGGTTTTGGGCTCATGGGTTTGAGACTAAGGAGACTCAAAACTCATATTGAGGTCAATGGTGAAGGATGGTGAGACCTCAGACTGAGTGGGAGCCCATTGTTGCACTCTAGTATTTTTGGATTGAACAGGAGGAGCTTGTTCAATCAGAGAAAATTGAACAAGGGTTCGTTTGGGGTGTGTTGATATGTGATGGTGATGGGGTGAGAAGGAAAATTTGGCAATGTGAGGGCAGTTGCTGGTATGGGTTCATCACCTGTGGGGTTAACAGGGATGTCACCAGGAGCTATTTGCTCAGTCATACCTGGAAGTAGAGTAGTGTATCTTCCAGTGAAGTTGGTGGATATTTTGTTCAAAATTTTGAAGATGGTCGACCTCATTTGATGGACAGTCAGAGCACTTACACAGACAAGCTGACTCTGGTCCAGCTCACAGTTGATTATATGCTGGAGAAACCTCGGATACATAAAGAATGTTTCCCTTTGGAGGTTTCCTATAAGATTGATCAGCACAAATCTGGAGTAGTTAAAGCGAAGGCTTCTTACCATTCCATGAACTAGGCACCCTAGTTCATATGGGATTTGATCCCATTCCCTAGATTTGTTGGACAGACAATGAAGAACGCCATGTAGCAGGAACTTCCAGTTGTATGAAAAGTTGAATTTGTAGACTGTACACCTGTTAACATCTCCACCATACCCCATTTGGATGTAGGTTTTGTCCAAATCCTGCTTTGGGGAACTCTGTGGGTGCACCCTCATCATGAAGCTCGAGATGCTCCCTGATCAGTTGTTCAGTAATGACCAAATCCTGGCCATAAATGCTCGATCTTATTACCCGAATCCCATTTAGGGTTTCAATCTGACCATTTTCTCAAAATTCAGCAATATTATTTGAATACACGATAGGGTTAACAGTCACGGCAGTGTAATAAGATGATTGGGTAAGAAAGGAAATGATATTGGAGAAGTTTGCATCTCTAGAAGAATCAAGAGGTGCGACTTGATTATGTTGAGGGTTAAGTGCCATTTGTGAAAGGTGTAGGTAGATGAGTTTGGACTTGGGTAAATTGAGAATGAAAGAAGCTTTTAGGGAAATAAAATATGGTAAGAAGAATGAAGTGAGTAGTCGGGATTATTTAAAAGAGGGTGAAATGGCGGTTAAAGGGGTTAGGATAAGATGATATGATGTTTTAATGGGAGATGTGACAGGGGCGGTAAGGTTTTAGTTCAGTTAAATAATCTGACATCATTAACAAAATCTTTACTTTTTACAACGTGGGGCCCAAAAGATTTCCGTTACACAGTAAAGTCTTTCTTCTGAGTATAAGCTACTTCCGAAGGTAATTTTTCTTCCGAAGGCAATATTTACTTCCGAGGTAGAATCCTATTTCCGAGAGTAAAGATTACTTTCCGAATGGAGAGTTTTATAAGCTTAGGAAGTAGATCTGATATGTAATCAATTGCTTCTTTCGAGAAGAAAATTATCCTTGGAGGAATTTTGCTTCGGAAGATATGTAAAACATCTTTCAAGGGTTAATTCCTCTTAGGAAGAATTTATACTTAGTAAAAAAATTCAGAGAGAGACCTTTTGTAACAGGGCTTAGATTGTACTGACATAAGATATTACATATTCAAAAGGTTTTCAAAAGAGGTAGACTAATCAATGTTTATCATCCCAATGTTTGTAATGAGATACTTAAATATCTATTTATCAAAAGGTTTGGTGAACAAGTCAGCATATTATTCATTTGAGTCAACTTTGATTAGCTTAATTAGATTTTTCTCATGAATATCTCTAATGAAATGATACCTAATATTAATATGGTTTGTCTTGGATTGCTTCATATGATTTTCAGTGATGGAGATAGCACTGTTAATGTCGATGTGGATAGGAGTGCTCATAAAGTTGAATCTATAGTCTAACATCTGGTTCTGAATTCACAGCAACTGAGCATAGCAACTTGCAGAAACAATGTATTCTACTTTAGCAGTTGATGTAGAGACACAGGATTGTTTCTTGCACTACCATAAGATGATCCTTCCACCAAGAAATTGACATCCACCTGATGTTGATTTCTTGTCAATGTTGCAGCCACTATAGTCACTGTTAGAGTATCTATAGAGATTAAAATTGTTGTTCCTTGTATACTAGAGACCTAATTTAGGTACTCCTTTGAGGTATCTGAGGATTCTCTTAGTAGCAGCTAGGTGAGACACCTTTGGAGATAATATCTTGCACAAATGCAAGTTGCAAACATTATATCAGGTCTACTTGGTGTAAGATACATCAGAGAACCAATAATTGCCCTATACTAATGTTGATAAGTATCCTCCCCCTCAAAGTCAAGACAAAGATTATGGTTTCTGGGTATGGGTTTCTTAGATGGCTTACAATCTTTCATTTCAAAACTTTATAAGATGTCATTGACATACTTGGATGATTGATAAAAAAGCCTTCCTTCAATTGCTTCACCTGAATTCCAAGAAAATTTCTATTTTTTCCATGGAACTCATCTCAAACTTCTTCTTCATGATGCTTTCAAATTCTTTACACATTTGGTCATTTGAGGAACCAAATATGATATCATCAACATAGACTTAAACAAGCAAGATGTCCTTTCTAGACTTCCTTATGAAAAGAGTCTTATCAATGGTACCTCTAGTGTAATCATATCTACAGGAGAAACTGAGACAAAGTCTCATACCACAACCTAGGTGCTTGGTGCATCCCATATAGAGATTTATCCAATTTCCACACATAGTTAGGATGTTGTGGGTCTTCAAATCCTGGAGGCTGGCACACGTAGACTTCCCTATCTATATCCCCATATAGAAAGGCACACTTGACATCAAGCTGGTAGACAGTGAAATTCTTGTATGAAACATAGCCAAAGAATATCCTAACTGCCTCAAGTATTGCAACAGGTGCAAAGACATCAGTATAATCAATTCCTTCCTCTTGAGTGTATCCTTGAACCACCAGTCTTGCTTTTTTCTTGATAACCATGCCTCTATCATCACTCTTGTTTCTAAAAACCCTTTTTGTGCCTATAGGTACTTGTCCAGATGGTAGTAGACATAGGTTCCAAACCTTTTGTCTTTTGAATTGAAGCAGCTCCTCTTGTATCGATACAACCCAACTACAATCTTTCAAGGCATCTTCTACCTTCTTGGGTTCCATTTGGGACAACAAGCATGAGTACAAGCAGACATTCCCATGATGAGTCTGTCCTCTTGTTCTCATACCTTCAGAGACATCCCCTATGATGTTCTCAGCTGGATGAGTGTTGTGAATTCTTAGTCAAGGAATCACTTCCAGTTGCAAAGATAAATCCAGATTGGACATATTTTGCTCATGACCTAGAACACTTTGTCCAGCTGCTGTTTCACATTCATTCAATGAGAACTGATTGAATGAATGAGAAACATCATCATTTGTTGGTTGTGAAGTAGCATTAACAATTGTAGTTTCCTTCAAGATGCTACTTTCATCAGCTTGGTGTTGTGCAGAGTCACCTGATGAACTTTGAGGGTTAACAAGTGAATCACTGGTTGAAGCTCCATTATCCCTTGATATAGTTATTGTGTCAGATCTGCCAATAATGGAAGCTTGATTTGTTGTAGCTCTTGGAGAACTTGGAATAGGTCTAGGTAACTCAAATAGTTGGTTATCTTCAGAATTTCCTTGAGTACCTGTTCTAGCTGAAACATTCTCACAAGATGATTTAGAATAGTTTAGAAACAATTCTAAGTCAAAAATATGATCAGGGCCATTCCCCCTAACACAAGGAGTGTGCTCATTGACAACAATTTTGGATGATTCCTCAAATTGTTGATTTTTGATGTTGTAAACTTTATAAGCTTTAGAGCTAGAGGAGTATCCAACAAAGATAGCATCATCCGACTTTTCAGTAAATTTAGCTAAATTGTCTTTTGTGTTAAGTATAGTACACCTGCAGCCAAAAGACCTTAGAAACCCAATGAATGGTGGCCTCTTGTTCCATAGCTCATAAGGGATTTTTTCATGTGGCTTAACTAGTAGAACCCTGTTCTGGAAATAGCATGAAGTGCTGACTATCTCTGCCCAGAATGTTAGAGGTAGTTTGGAATCAGCTAACATAGTTCGACCAGCCTCAATAAGTCTCATATTCCTCCTCTCAGCAACACCATTTTGTTTAGGAATTCTGGGAGCACTATATTGTCTGGCAATCCCTTTTGAGTTACAGAATGAGTCTAGAACGAAGTTCTTAAACTCAGTCCCTTGATCACTTCTAATTATCTTAACTTTGTGATCAATTTGATTTTCTATTTTAAGAATAAAAGATTTTAGCATTTCAGCAGTTTTATCTTTAGATCTTGAAAAGAATACCCATGTAAATCTTGTAAAATCATCAACAATCACAATGCAGTATGATTTCCTTCCAGGCATGCAACATAGTTATCTTTGTAGAAAATTCCTTTTTAGGCAAACCATGTACCAAGTTATTTTTAGCCAATTCATTCATTGTCTTAAAATTTACATGACACATTTGTTTATGCCAAAGTGTTGACTCATCACAATCAGCTTTAAAAAGAAAGCATGACACTTCACCCATTAGAAAAGCATTGTTCATATCAAGCTTGTACATATCCCCTTTCCTAGGAGATCTAAGAAGCACCAATTCCGGAGGAATTGTCATCTCAGGTTTGAGGATAATGTGCTCATGTTTTGTGAAGAGCATTTGATGATTTTGATCACAAAACTAAAAAACACTTAACAAGTTATGTTCAAGCTGTTTGACAAAATGAACTTTGTCAACTTTTAACTTTCCATTGGATATACTTCCTTTGCCAGAAATATATCCTCCGACCTCACCTCCAAACTGGACAAGACCTCCATCATAATGTTGAAATTGTTGAAGGAGAGATATGTTTCCTGTCATGTGCCTAGAGCATCCACTATCCACAATCCAAATATTGTTATTCTTGTCATATGGATGTCCCTGCACATAAGATGAGATAATTAGTTTTGATTGGAAACCCAAGCCTTATTAGTCTTGGGTTCTTCCACTGATAGTGACATAACTGAACCAAATTTTAAGCATAGGGATTCAATGGGTGTCTTTGAAGAAGAGGTTTGGGGTGCAACATCTTTCTTGATATTCCAATCCATCTTTTGGTTGATCATGGAGGATGAGCTTGTTGACACTTTTGCAACATGGCATTCTTCTGAAGCATCTTTCTTTTCGGAAAAAGCCTTCACCACCCTTTCTTCTGAAGTAGTTTTCTTCTAGGATGGTTTCAAGGGAACTCTTTTGTTCTTATGATTCTTGACAGCTTTAGCTTCCGAAGCCCGAAGCCAATTTTCCTTCGGAAGAAGGACTTTCTTCCAAAAGCAACCTTGCTTCAGAAACCAGCTTTCCCTTTTTTATCGCTTGGACCATTTAATAGGGTCCAAATGAGAAGCCTTTCCTGATTCCTTCTCTTTTAACATTATTTGCATAATGTGTGCTAGTAGGATTGTAATAACAATCTTTGGCAATATGGTTTTGTAGACCACACATTATGCATGCAATGTTAGTCTTCTGGAAACCTGAGGGTTGTTGTTTCTTGTTCTTTTTCTCTTCATCAGCAACCTTTTCTTTAACTTCTAATTCTTTGGTAGGACAGGAGTGTTGGTACTACACCCCTTTCCTGAATCAGAGTTACCAACCACCTGGAATCCATTTGAGATGAATACATCCTTTTGTTTTGGATCAATAATCAGCTTATACTCAGTCACTTTCTTGGCAGTTCTTCTTGCTGCTTTAGCTTTGCTTCTTCTGGCCTTGGTGGTTAGGATTTGATCATCACTAGGAGAAGTGGGTTGATTTACCTGTTCCTTCCCTGTGGTGGTCTTTATTATTGCATCATTCTTCAACTCAAGTGAAGATGGGTTAGCAGATGGGACCTCTTGCTCTTTAGTATCACACCTTGGTTGTCTTACGGACTCATAACAGTGTGGTGGAACAATTTCATTGGTCCTTATCCTTCTTTTGTTATTATAACAAATTTTGGAGTGAGAGGATGATGCAATAATAGCTTGGAAGTTTTGCTCAAAAATGACATATTTCCTGGCTTGAGCCTCAACGGTGACAAGCTGGGCTTGAGCCTCAGACAATTTGGATATCAAATCCTTTATTTGAGTCATAGTTTGTATGTTCGTGTTTTAACAAGGACACAAATTTCTCAAACGCTTCAATTTTTCTTTGATAATTAGATTCAGCCCTTTTAAAATCAGATTTTAAAACATTTAGAGACTCAATATCGGATTTAATCTCCATATTGTAGTGTTGATACAGTTTAACCTTAGAAATACATGCAGGAGTATAGAGATGTTTATATACCTTATTGTCATCTGTTCCTGCCTTGAGTGCTTGAGCAGGAGTCACATCATGTACCATAAAGCTCTAGTCAACCTCTTGAGCCATTATAGTTGTCTCTGTTGACTTTCCAGTGGGCTTTGATGTAGAGGGATGTGTGGAGGCTTGTGGCGTTCCTATATTTGACTTGTGAGCCTTGCATTCCCTTACAAAATGACCAAGTTGGTTACAGTTGTAACATTTGGCCTTAGTTTTGTCAAACCCAAATTTGATGTTGGTTGGGTTCTGGGGAAATTGCCTTCCAGTTCTCTTGAAGAAGTTCTTTGCTCTGTAGGTTAAGAGAGTCATTTGTTGGACTATGTCCAAATACTCCACATCATCTGGACTGAAGCATTCTAGATCATCAATGCAATACTGATAATCACTAGAGTGTCTATTTCCTGAGACAAAGGCACACTTGTCCTGAAAGGAACTATGCTAAGCCTGTTGAGACCTTGGAGTCTCAGGAAATGTAATATATGGTCCAGATGAGCAGGATGGCTATTGGGTGTAAGTCAGGTGCTATTGAGGTTGTGTGGGTCATAAGCCTTCAGCAACCATCAAAGCATTGCTAGCAGGAAGACTCATGGGTCTGCTTGTTTGATGGCCTTTCTTGCTCTCCATCTCCAAATGGTATCCATCAAGGATGCCATAGAGTTCTGTCATGGTGAGGGTGTTCAAATTTTCTGTCCTCTTGATAGAGACACAATAGAACGTCCACTCATTAGGTAGTGCTCTCATGAACTTTCTTGTGAGATCTCTAAGTTCAGGAGTGATTCCCACAAACTGAAGGGAAGAAATAAGATCCAAGTACCTAAAATATTGTTGATTAAGAGTCTCTCCAGCAATGTAGGCGAAGTTCTCAAACTGCTGCTTCAGTGAGTCCTTCTTAGAGTCATTGGAATTAGAGTAATTTGAGTAAGTGCATTAAATAGTTCTTTGGCTAACTTGCAATGCTCAAACCCCACCATGATAGAGTTGGGTATTGCAGTCATAAGAATAGTCATTGCATTGTTGTCAATGTCCATCTTCTTCCAGTCCTTATCAGAGTAATCTTCAACGGCCTTCTCTATCATGGCCCCGTTTCCACCGGGTGCAGCCACCTTGGGTTTATACGGGCCATTGACAATAAACTGCCACATCTTGTTGTCTTGATATTTGATGAAGCCTTCCATGCGTCTGCTCCATGACTTGAATTTTTCTGGGGTAATGATGGGAGTTTTTAGTGGTAATGATGAGGGCCATATTGAGTGTGTTGTAAGGAGAAGTGAAAAACAGGTTGATTTGGATGGTAAGATCTCACAATCAAGAGCCTAAGAAGCTCTGATACCAATTACAGGATTGGTTTTGTCACTTAACACTTGGTTTTTCTCTCAAACTCACTTATACAACACTCAGATCAAATGAAGCAGAGTCTCTTCTAAGAGTTGATAATAATATAATAGGTAACAAAGAACACAAAGAGATAATTTTCAAGGTACTTACATATATTGCTTCTCAACTCAAATTATTACAAGACTCTTACAAGCATATTTCATGAGTTACAATGAGAAACTATATATAATACTACATACAGCCAGATATACCTTGATACCAACTGGAATCCTCTAACTAAAGAAAATGCTACAAAGCTATAGTTTAAGGTATTTTAGATAATGTCTTATCTAAGATATGGTAGTCATGACATGTCCATGACTTACCTTTTGTCACCAACTAAAGTTGGGAACTGTACTAACTAATAAAGGTGAACAGTGGAATAAAGTATGGTCAACTACATGGCTTTTGAGAAAACATCATGCAGTATATCAGAGGTCTGCAGCGGAGTGTTAGAGACACCATACTTATGTCCACTGGTTCATTGTAGTGTCTTTCGAAGGGTAGTTGGCTTCGGAAGAACAAGTTCTTCCGAAGCCACTTATACTTCGGAAGAGGCTACTTCTTCCAAGGCTTGAGGACTTCTTCTTTTCTTCATACTTCGGAAGTTCACTTTTGATCTTTTTTCTTCTTAGACTTTATCTTTGGAAGTGAACACTTTGTCTTCGGAAGTAGAGTTTGTCTTCGGAAGTTGATCTTGCACTTTGTCTTTGGAAGAACTCTATTTCCTTCGAAAGTTCCATACTTGGCTCTGAAAGTCTTTTATTAGATGCACCAAAATAGTCTAAGTGATTTGGTTTTGGTTGCTCCAACCTTCTTCTTGATCCAACAATTTTTCATTCATGGGTATGTACTTATACTTGGGCTGGACTATCATGGAAATGTATTGTTACTACTAACAGACACCCTATCCCTGTTGTCGGTATGATAGTTGAGATTGACATGACCTGTGCGTGCCGTGGGGTGAATATAATCTCATGATTTAGACTTGGACTTGGACTCATCATGAACTTGTGATGATTTCTATGACTACTATGTTCTCTTACACATATACATATTTTTGTACATGTTTTAGATGTCAACATATTTTGAACTTAAAAACCTATGAACTCCCCAATGAATATTGACTTTTTAGAGCATCTCATTTCAGGTAACGATACTTAGGTTCTTGGATTGTGGACCATAGACGAGACTGCTCCTCCAAGAGCAATAGATATTTTATGGAATATTTAGGTATTGAATTGGATTTACTTATTTGGTTGGATTGTAACTTGTTAGATTTGTGTTTGTATTGATTTGTACTTATGCATGTTCGTTCCTGTATAACATTTCCAAATGCTCAACAACTAAGTAATACGTGCTCAGCCTGTCATACTCAGGTCCCTTCGATTGTTAAGTCACAAACCTAAACTTAAATTTTGATCTTTTTTATGGTGACATCACTAGCTTGGGGACCGATGTAGCCATTACATAAACTTTAAATTGTACCTGTCGGTGTGAAGCATCTTCTAATGACATCCTTTATTAGGTCTCATATTTGGTTCGAGTTAACACATCAAAGGGCCTAAATCTCTCAAATTATGGTATTGATACAAACTTACAAGGTCTTAATTTCAGGAAGCCTCACAACTAGATTAACACATCACATCATAGCTCATAGCTCTTAAACTATAAATTTAATAAAATACTACAACATAAAATTTTATATCACCTTGTCATTTAAAAGTTAACATAAATTACCCTGTTGGAAACATCTATTCTACTCAAATAACTACTCAACACTTTTAAATAGATATCAGTCTTACAATGCCAACTCAAATGTTTTGAGTTAAGGATTCTTTAGACATTTGTGTTATTTTTTGTCCCTAGACTTGATGGTTTTGGTTGGTTCAGTAAACATCATTTTAGGCTTGACTTTGCATATGCTTAATTTGCATGTTTGATGGCTTTGTTAATAATCTAGGATTTAAAAACATAACAAATCATTTTATTAAAAAACAAAATTGCAAATATTGAGTTTAGTAAAATGTAAATTATAAACTCAAATACAAGATATATGAGTTTAATTTTATTGAAGTGGTAAGCTTTATTTTTGGTATAATTGATTTAATCTCTTGTTTGTTTTAGCTAAATATCACTAAGGATGTACTATTGGTAGCTTTCGTGTTCCCTAGTTTTAATATTTAGCTCTTACTTAAGGTATGCAATATACTGATTGGTAGAATTGCATATTTGTGGGTTATATTTTTGTTTATTTAAAACTTGAATTTAGTGTACTCTCTCACACATCTCAATACCCAATACACGTAGAGATCTCTAGAAGGAAGCCAACGATAGCAGCGTTGTAGACTGAGATTCAATGGTCTATAGCATCATCCATGGAAAAATGAGATTCATACATAACTAACACACTGTATTTCTCCCCTACTAGAAGTTTGATGTGTGAAATTAGTTTTAAATTTGAAAATTCCCAACTAAATCTCACGCAAATGGCAAGTGTATGAGTTGCGATACATTAAAGTTTAGATAAGTTCGAATATCTAACTCTAGAGACGCCTTTGGCGGCTTTCGGTAATAAACCTCTATCGACTTCTAACCTAATTAATTAGATTATTTTAAATAATTATTAACAAGCAAATAAAAAATTAAATAAAATTAATAACTCTAAACATGATGAAAGAAAGAAAGAAAGAAAACTTCAACCTTGGAAACTTGAATATGTTCGGATATATAAAGTAACTATCTAGGTAGAAATCCAACTAACATGTAATGACACAAAGGTAATAACTTATATAACTATCTTTAAATATACGAATATAGGGTTAACTAGGTATGTTGTAACTTACTAAGAAAATCAAGGAATATGTGTGAAACACTAGATAGGTTTATAAAAATGTCTAATATAAGATACCCCTAGGTTTTCTTACAAACTATCTTTAAGATGGTATTCTCCAACCCTAAGATAAATGACAAGTTAATTAAATCCAATTAAATACCCTAAAATACTAACACCACAAATGAAAGGCACAATACGCTCTCACAAAATCTAAAACTAACAAGCAATGAGTAGTAGGTTGTGAGTAATATCTATCATCTTTAGGTTTCAGATAATGTAACACATTGCAAATACTATTAAAATTTCAGCCAAAACTCCTAAATTTATCTCTAATCAAAATTTAAAATTAAAAACACAATGTAATTAATTTTAACATGCAAACCTATTCTAGATGTCACATAATCAATTAAGATCAAGCATACACGAGCATGACAATAATTTTCAAGTAAAACAATACATGTGTCCATATTTAATTGAGAAAAATAAATTCTAAGATTAATAAACAAATATACAAAATCAAAACCAAATATTTAATCAAAATATATTAGTCTTCAACCAAACCTAGATAGTATTAAAAAAATAATTACTCATAACTTTCAAAAACAAAAAGAACAATACAAAATATTCAAACTTTATAGAGACAAACAAAAATAATCAAAAACAAAACGAAACTAAATAATCTTTGATGCTTGAATCAATCATTGCTTCCAGATCTTGTTCTTCCGTTTTAAGATTCCTCTTTATTTTTACTCAATAGCCCCAAAGTTATAGTCAAAATCATAATATTCAAGTTCTTTTTTTTTCGTGCGTCTATGCCTTGCGGCTGCCGTCGTTTTTTTTTTTTTTTTTTTCTCATTGTGTTCCGTCGCAATTTGTATGAGGTGGTGTAATTGTAATCTTGTTACTCTTTGTGGGCTTCCTTATAAGCTTCGTGGTCCATGTTAAGTTTATTATGAATAATATTTCATAATTTTCTTCATGTGGGCTGGATATAAATAATTCATAAACTAATACAAAACAGATATCAAGTTCACATGGGCCTTGACTAGCTTCAACAAATAAATCTAAGACTTAATAACTTAATAAATAATGATACTTTTGTTTTAATTTTTAAAAAAATTTAAATTACAATTTCGACTTGAGCTTACGTTTGTGACTATTACTATGTTTGACCTAATATTTTATGCTTTAAACTTATTTCTAGTTCTGATAAACTTTTTCACATTTGATGGTCTCAAGTTTAGATAAAAGGTATATATTTCTAGCACATAGTTTCTTTTAAATATTCTAAATCTAAATATGAACAAACTATGAGTAATTTCCACTAAAAAAGTAAGTCAGAAACTATTTAAAGTACATAAAAGTATTTGTATAAAGTATGTATAATTAAACCACATCAAATATTCTCATGTTTAAATTTCACTTTTCTTTAAACAAAACTCATCTCACAACATATCTAACGTCAACGCGTTTGAATATTTAAATGCAAAACCAAATTAGGATAACCCATTATCCCTAAAGGCACAATAAACTTTTTAGTCATAATCAATAGGATTACAACTTAACAAGCAATTGTGATACCAATGTTGAAAAATAGACGCACTAAATAAGTTCAATTTCATTCAAAGACTCTAAACACACAATATTCTGTAATTTCTCATGATGCTCTCTCCTCTAAGTTTGTTTAGTAGACTACTATAAGATATACTCGTTTATATATGTGGTACTCTCGATATCATCACGACATGAAATTATCATAAGCTTGTAAATGTATCACATCTACACCAACAAAGCATTGAAATTTGTACAAATCAAGTAGATCTTAACATGGTTGTAACATGGCTTGGGTAAATGGTAGGAATACAACAAGAGAAATAAAACAAGGCTAAAGCATTTAGAGAAATCTGACTTCGTTAGAGTAAATATGAACACAATATGCAATTGATAAATAAAAACAAAGGATCAAACTAAAATCCTTTAACAAACACGTTAGTAATAGAATTTATTTTTTTGGTGGGACCAAAATTTCACCCCTTTTTAATTTTTAATTTTTTTTATTCATTTTTTAAAATTTTTTTTAATGAACATAATGACATGTTCTTAACCAAATTTAGAAATTAAGATTAACTAATCAAACATAACAATTGAATCATACTAATTAGATAGTAAACTTAGTTGGATTTTCTAAAACACACAGGTTAACGCAACATGAGTAAACAAATAAATGCTAGGCTAATATGAGTGTAAACAAAGAAAATCAGGAAATAAATGACTCAAAGTAGCTAACTAGTGGATAATTTCAGGGCAAGGTAATCACACGCTAAACACAAGGCTAAATCCTAAGCGCCTCTACCACTTTTGTGCAAGTATAAAGTTTATGGTCTTAACGTGTATAACCTAGACAAGTTCTAAAATGAACGTAATCGTGTGATATAAATGCTCAAAAAAACAAGTACAAGTGAAAGGAAAATAATCAAGAATTAAAGGCCCAATCTCATATGAAAAGAGAGGTAATAAGGGTATAAGTTATGAAAATTATATGTTTATCATCTCTTGGTTTACCTTATTTAGTTAGATGTCTATGTAATTTTATTTTGAAAACCACTTGTTCAGCTAACTTAATCATATGACTTGAAAAATAAATCATGATCTAGGTTTAACTAGTTAATGCTAAATGGCATCACAACATGATTCATGCAAGTTGTGTTTTACATGCGTGGACGGGTGGTACTTAGTATATTTTTCCTCTGTTTTTTCCTTTTTTTGTTTATTTCCTAGAATTTAGCAATTAATATATTATTATTGACCCACAATGTTTATTATAGACCCAAGATGTTTCAGTTTTGCTAACTACCTCATCCCATACTTAAATCAAACATTGTTCCTAATATTTGAACAATAAAAGTGAAAGAAATAGGAAAACTAAAACTCCCCTGATATGTAACGTTGAATGATAGAAGGTTTCTTGATACAATATGTGTCATTCTCACACTTTAACTTGACTAAGAACCTCAAGTAGATAATCATTCGGCTCCGAACAATAACCTAAAATTAAAGACAAACACAAAACTATCTGGTACGAACAATTAAAAATAAAAAGTAAACTAAAATGCAAAAAAATATAAACAAACACTCGGGTTGCCTCCTAGAAGCACTTGGTTTATTTACGAGTTGTTAGCTAGACTCGAACCTCTCAATCAGGTTCCTACAAGGGTGAGATTTCTCACTTCATCCTCGTTCTCAATCACCTGCATGCTAATGTAATGCTTCAAATACTAGCCGTTTACCTTAAACGTCTTCCCTTCCTTTTCCTCAATTTCAATTGTTCCATAATGAAATACCTCGCGCACAGTGTATGGTCCCGACCATCGGGACTTTAATTTTCTTGGAAAAAATTTTAATCGTGAATTGTTCAGTGATGTTCAGGTGTTTGAATGGTTTTAATGGTCTTAATCGTAAGCTTTTAATGAGTTTTTTGTTAGCAAGAGGTTATTGCTTGTGTGTTTGTGATTTGTAGGTACCGGGAGCTAAATAAGGTAAATAAAACTAATTGAGAAGTCTTAGGATGGAGTTAAGCATTCCCGAGCAAAAGATAGAAATGAATAAAGGATGGCAAACAAATGGACATTGGCCACCATAGGTCATGTGACCACCATATCTTACGGTGGCCACAGACTAAAGAAACAGTGGGCCCCACCATAACTTACGATGGTGGGGTGACCAACAGTGCAATAAAACTTTAAAAATACATAAAGCTCCTAACGTAACCTACGGTGGTTACATGACCTACATTAAGCGACACACTGTATTTCTATAACAAGACGGGATATCTATGTTTGGACCTACCAATTCATTCCAAGTTGCCCCCAAGTCCCAAGAACAATCCCAAGTGACCCTAAAGACTTCTGGACACGATTTCAAGGCTCGAGATCTTATTTATATCATTTTTTAATTCTCTAATGGTTGGAACAATGTTTTCATTCATTTTCGCTTCGATTTTCACTACCATGTCCGGCTAAACCACCCGTGACTTTCTCCGGATGGTAGGGTTTGTATACATTTGACTTGTTCTTTGTTTTCAATTGGGCTATTGTTGAACTAGGCATCTTAGGCCAAGGAACATTATTTTTTAAATTAAACTTTTAAAATAATTATGTTGATTTAAACCTATGTTCCGGTTTTTGTCAGTGTTTATGATTTCTTTACATCCAGAAGACTCGCGCGGGCTAGGATTGGATTGATTAACATAAGTTGGGTATGATCTGAGTAGTTTTTTTTACAAGTCTCTTTCAATCCCATTAGTTCTAGTTAAACACATGATGGTTATGTCTATGTGACAATTCATGAACATCTAGGTCAAGTAAATAGTTGCAAACCTGAACCCGGAGAGAATTACCTTTCTAATTATTGTTTACAACTAATCAAATTTCAAATAAGTTTTACCTTTAAAAATAGTTTTCTTTTCAACTTGTTCGTAATTAGTTTTCAACCCCTAAATCAAGTTTTTAAAATCAGATTTCTTTTTCAACTTGTTCTTAATCAAGTTTTTCAAATCAGCTTAGGTGAGCTAAGATCAAAAAATTAAATTGTATTTGATTAGGCCTGACAAACCGCATCAACATGGCGTCGTTGCCGGGGAATTACTACACAAAGTGATTTGTTTGATTTTGCTTTCATTTTTATTTATTTTATTGTTCTTCTTTATGCTTGGTGTGTTTACCTGTAGGTGATAGATTCGTGCATGCATACCAGATACACAAGGAACAAGTCCCCGTTGATATTCGATCCAGAAGTTGAAAAAACTGCTTAATGAAACCTAGAAATTTCTCGAACTAAAGGTAAATCAAGCTCAGTCAAATATGAGCCAATGAATAATCAAAACCCTCCACTAAATGAACAACAACAACCACCTATTCCACCACAAAACCAGCCACTACTTGTTGACATGTTAGCCTACCCGAATATTCAACGATAACCATAAACATAACCCACTTCCACCTGTTCAAAATCAGTCACCACAAAGGCAAAAACCATATCCTCAAAGACAAAGACAACAACAAAAAATTAGACCACAAGCCCCAAACTGGTTCTAGGAGGAAGAAGCCCTATATGAGCATGTTAGCATTCATGCATTGGATGAAGAAGAAGATGGGTTTGAGGGGGAAGACTATAATGAAGAGTTTAAAGATAACATCAAGGGAAATTAAGAAAGA
Source organism: Flaveria bidentis (assembly GCA_018326385.1). NCBI lineage: Eukaryota > Viridiplantae > Streptophyta > Magnoliopsida > Asterales > Asteraceae > Flaveria > Flaveria bidentis. The sequence goes on along the minus strand of BJCM01166625.1, from coordinate 19,479 downwards.
GGCAAGTTAACCATCAAAGATAATAGTCCAATTAGCATTAGAACCGTAACCACAACCAAGGTTGAGGTTATTGGCGAAGACAAGCACCATTTAGAGTTAATCAATATCCTGGATTCCAATCCTATCATGTAGTATTCCAAAGGGTAGATAGTCCACGATTATGGGTGTATCTTATTTTATTGTATGACCATAGGTGTAGGGAAGATCTTATGAAATTAGGTCCAACAGCTTGGCCATTCTACCTGAATTTCATGGATTGCCCAACAAAGAACCATACCTTCACTTGAATGACTTAAATGCCATTTAAAAGACCATTGGGACACAAGTGTTTACACCCAAAGAAGTTATGTTATTACAATTCAGACCAAAAGGCAAATCCAGTAAATGTTTTCATTCTTTTCCACCTGCTAGAATCTTCATTTACAATAAACATTTCTAAAAGAATACTACACACCACATAAAACAAGTGAAGCTAGAACTGCCATTGGTACTTTCCAGCAACACCAAGATAAACCATTTCATAAGACTTGGACAAGATTTAAGGAACTTTTATGAACATGTCCCTATCATGTAATCCCTCAACGGGAGTTGATTTATCCTTTTGTGATGGATTGTCCACTGAAGATGTCCAGGATATGAACTCAACTAGTGATGGCACGTCTCTGACTAACACTAAGGTAAAGGATTGGTTGTTATTAGAGAAGTTAATTATAAACCCAAAAGTTAAGCTCTATCTTATAGGAAGTGCAAGAATATAGTTATAACAGATTTCAATAACACTGCTAGAGTTGATGCACTGTAGCAGAAATTCTCTAATTTGGTTCAATCAGGAGGTAAGGAAACCATCAAAACTACTAGTTTTTTCAATGTATGTAAGGGATGTGGGGAAGGAGGGCATGTTGCTTGGGATTGTCTAGATTTAGATATGGGATTGGAAGAGGTAAATTATGTGAAGGGTGATAAGTGATCAGATAACAACACGAACTCTAACACCTATCACCTAGGTTTGAAAGATCACCCAAACCTCATATATGGTAACCTACACAACTAGATGAACCTGGATTTTCAAGGTAATTCTTATTAACAATATCAAAATAGGTTGACGGATTAGAGTGATCAGTTCAATCAGGGGAACTATAATAGGGGTGGTTAGAGGAACTATGAAAGCAATCAAGACCAAGACACATTAAGAACATTCTCAAAACCAAGAAATAGAGCACTTTTGGATTTATTTAAGGAGATGAAGAAATCTAATGAGGTTTGAGACAAGAGTCACAAAGCATTGACAAAGCAAGTTCGTCAACTAGCAGTAGAAATGGCAACTCTTAGGAAAGATCCGACAAGCTACTAAGTGATACGACCATGAATCCATAATATCAAGGAACAAACACAAGAACATGAGAAATGTCCATATTAATCGGTTAGTATCCTTCCCAATTCTAAAATTTTCAATGATGACTTTACTTCTTTTTCAAAACAAGTTGCATGTAAGGAAAATGAAGTCGATGCAGTAGAAGAGAGTGACCCCGGGAACACTCGTTATTCTAATCAACGTAGGGAAGTTCAAGATAAAAAGGGCTCTCTAGGATTATGGGGCATGTGTTAGTATCTTGCTTGGGGTGTTATATGATCAATATGAGTTCGACCCTCTACAAGAGGTTGACACCACCATGGTGTTCGCTGACTTGACCTGCAAACGTCTTTGGGGGATGGTAAAAGATGTGATAATCAGTTTGGAAGATTTCTACTAGCCGGTGTACCTTATGGTGCTTGACTATGCATCAATGAGAACAACTAAGCAACCAAAGGTTATTTTAGGTCAACCATTTTTGGAAACAACCAATGCTAAAATTAACTTTCCGGATGGAAGAATTAATATGACATACGAAACTCATAAGTTATGTTTTGATGTGTTTTCCAAGTTAATCACTTATTCTGTACATGACAAACGTTTTGAGGCAGATGTGAGTAACATGTGTCTTCCAGCTACATCTTACATGTAAGAGAGCACATAACTTTTAAGAATGATTTTAAGTATGATAGGGCTAAGTAGGTGGACTTAAAAGAGTTTATAGATTCAAAAGAAAACAAAAAGCTAGTGATGAAGATGGAAATAAAGCATGATAAGCCAAAATGGAAGAAAAAAAATTAGTGATTCATCTGATTTTAAAAATACTCGAGTTTAAACAATGACGTTTGGTCCATGGATGGATAACGTTAGGAACCCACTAGATCAATAAAATCAAACAATTGAAGAACTCTCAAAAGGCAATCACCACTTTCGACCACCATGAGTGGCGACATGTACGGTCTAGCTGAATACCTAAACTCCATAATGGTAGGCTTTGAGCACTACCTATCTGCCAAAGAACTCTTTGATGGTTTGACATTGATGTACTCTAGTTCAACTGAGTCCAAAGAGTCCAAAAGTGATACCCTAAAGTAGTTGTTTGAAAACTTCACTCACATTCCCAGAGAGACCCTAAGCCAACAATACTTCAGGTACATGGATTTACTCTCATCACTTCAGTCTATAGGAGTGACTCTTGAGAAGAGAGATCTTGTAAGAAAGTTCATGAGTGGACTTTCTATTATGTCTCTATCAAGAGGACTGGAAATCTAAACACTCTCACGATGACCGAACTATACGACATTCTTGATGGATAATGTGTAAAGATGGAGACTCAGAGAGATCACCAGATGAGCAAAACATCTAGCCTTCCTGCTAGCAATGCTTTACTCATTTCTGAAGATGTAAGAACTCCTCAGCCCCAGTAGTACCTGAGCTACCCCTAACAACCATCATCTTTCTCTAGGCCATACATCACTTTTCCTTAGACACCCAGGTCTTAACAGGCTTAACCAAGTCCTTTTCAAGATCGTTATGTCTTTGTCTCAAGAAATGAGTAATCTAGTGACTTTCAATTCTGCTTTGATGATATAGAGTGCTTCAGCCCAGATGACGTTGAATACATGGCATGGTCTAACAAATGGATTTTTTAACCTATAGAGCGAAGAAGTTCTTTAAAAGAATTGGAAGGCAGTTCCCTCAGAACCCAGCTAACACCAAATTTGGGTTAGATAAAAAAAGGCCAAGTGCTACTATTGCAATCAATTTGGTCATTTTACAAGGGAATGCAAAGCTCCAAAATCCAACCCTGGAGCCACTCATGCATCTAAACATCATCCTGCTACTCCAAAAGCCGCTGCATAGCCAACTAAATAGCAAACAATTGGTGTTTCTTATGAAGTTGACTGGAGCTTTATGGTGCAGGATATAACCCTAGGTCAAGCTCACATGGCAGGAACAAATGATAATCAGGTATATGAACATCTCTATACCTCAACATGTATAGCTAAGGTTAAACTTTATTAGGACTACAACATAGATATTAGATCTGATATTGAGTCTTTGAATATATAAATATCTGATTTGTAAAAGGTAGAATCCAACTACAATCTAAAGATTGAAGAGTTAGAGAAAACTGTGTCTTCTTTAAAACAAGAACACTCCAATTATAGGGCTCAAATAAAGGATTTGATTTCCAAGTTGACTAATGCTCAAGCCCAGCTAGTAATAGATGAGGCTAAAATAAAGAAGTGTGCTATTGAAGAGCATAACTGCAAAACCATTATTGCATCATCCTCATACTCAAAAGTGTGTTATCAAAACAAAAGTGGGTTAGGAACCAATGTAATTATTCCACCACACTCTTACATGTCTATGAGACAACCTAGTTGTAGTACTGAAGAAAAAGAGGTTCTAACTTCTGACCCAATGCATATTAAGCAAAAGAATGATGTAACAATGGTTACCACAGAGAAGGATCAGGTAGAAAACCTTATTCGCATCGGTGATGATCAACCTTTGACCACCAATGCCAGAAGAAACAAAATCAAGGCAACAAGAAAAAAATGCAAAAAAGGTGAGAAGAAGTACCAATACTCTTATCTAGCTAAAAGATGAGAAGTCAAAGGGAAAGGCTATTGTAGAATAGAAGAAGTTCCAGAAGCAACAACCCTCAGGTCCCATGAAGAATAACACTGAGTGCGTAATGGGTGGTCTACATAACCACATGGTAAATTATTGTTATTACAATCCATCAAGCACACATTACACAAACAATTTTAAAAAATAAGGAGTCAAGGCAGGTTTCATATTTGGACCTTATCATACGGTTCAAGTGTTAAAGAAAGGAAAACTTGTTTCTGAAGCTAAGTTGCTTTTGGAAGAAACTCATTATTTTGAAAGGAAAATGTCTTCGGAAGACAAGTCAAAGCAAAAAAAAGACACAACGAGAAACCTTCCAAGAAGAAGACTGCTTCAGAAGAAAAGGTGGTGAAAGCTTCTTTCGAAAAGAAAAAAGCCTCAGAGTTATGTCTTGCTGCCCAAGTCTTAACAGACTCATCTACTTTGATCAATCAAAGGATAGAATGGAAGATTAGAAAAGATGTTGCAGCCCAAACCTCTTTTTCACATAATGGAACCCTCATGAATACACTTTTGTTCAATTATCTTATCAATATTGGAAAATCCCAAGACCAACAAGGCTTGGGTTCCCAATAGTAACTAACTAGTTCATCTTATGTGAAGCTGAAGGATACATTTTTGGAAAAGGTAGTGTATCCAATGGTAAGTTAAAAGTTGACAAAGTAAACTTTGTCAAGCAGCTTGAACACAACCTCGTAAGTGTTTCTTAATTCTATCATCAAAAGCATCAAATGCTTTTCACAACATGAGTGTATTATCCTCAAACCTAGATAATAATTGTTTAGTAATTGGTGCTTCTTAGATCTCCCAGGAAAGAGGGTATGTACAAGCTGGATATGAATAATGCTTTTTCACTAGGTGAAGTGTCATGCTTTCTTTCCAAAGTAACTGGTGATAAGTCAACTCTCTAGCATAAATGAAAGTGTCATGTTAATTTTAAAACCATGAACAATTTGGTTAAAAATAACTTGGTACATGGTGTGCCTAAAAAGGAAATTTTCTACAAAGGTAATTGTGTTGCTTGTCTGAAAGGGAAGCAACACAAGATATCTCATAAATCCAAAGAAATTAACTTTATCAGAACTCCATTACACTTGTTACACATGGATCTATTTGGTCCCACAAGTATAATTAGCTTTGGAAGGAAATCATATTGCCTTGTTATTGTTGATGATTTCACTAGATTTACATGGGTATTCTTATTAAGAACTAAAGATGAAACTGCTGAAACTTTAAAATCTTTTATTATTAAAATAGAAAATCAAATTGATCACAAGGTAAAGATCATAAGAAGTGATCAAGGGATTGAGTTTAAGAATCAAGTTCTTGACTCATTTTGTAACTCAAAAGGGATTTCCAAACAATATAGTGCTCCTAGAACTCCTCAACAAAATGTGTTGCTGAGAAGAGAAATATGACACTTTTTGAGTCTACTAGAACTATGTTAACTTATTCAAAGTTGCCTTAAACATTCTAAGCAGAGGCAGTCAACACTACATGTTATGTGCTGAACAGGGTTCTTATTGTTAAACCCCATGGAAAAACCCCTTATGAGCTATGGAACATGAGGCCACCGTTCATTGGTTTTCTTAGGTCATTTGACAACATGTGTACCATATTTAACACAAAGAACAATTTGAAAAACTTTGCTGAAAAGTCGAATGATTCTATCTTTGTTGGATATTCCTCCAACTCTATTTCTTATAGAGTTTATAACATTAAAAATCAACAATTTGAGGAATCATCCAACATTTTTGTAAATGAGCACACTCTTTGTATTAAGGGGAATGGACCTGACCATATTTTCATTCTAGAATTGTTTCAAAACTATTCTTAACCTTCTTGTGAGAATGTTTTGGCTAGAATATAAACTCAAAGTGATTATGATAATGACGATCAAGTGTTTGAGTTACCTAGACATATTCCAAGTTCTATAAGAATCAATGAAGATCAAGCTCCCACTAGTGAAAGCCCTAAAATCATAAACATCATAGGAACCAGTAAGACTTTAACAAGTTGTAACAAAATAAGCCTCAAAACTCATTGGATGGCAACTCTAGCTTTACAACACCATGCTGATGAAGGTAGCATTCTAGAGGAACAAGAAACTATTAATGTTTTCTCACAACACACCACTATTGATGTTGTCTCAACTTCATTCAACCAGTCCTCACTAAATGAGCATGAGACATCAGCCGAAAACAATGTTTCTAACTCTGAGAAAAACTTTTCAAATTTGGATTTATCTATGCAATTAGATGTTATCCCAAGGCTCAGAATTCACCACACACATCCTACTGAAAACATCATTGGAGATGTCTCTAAAGGCATGAGAACAAGAAGACAAACCCATAATGGGAATGTTTACATGTAATCATGATTTCTTTCCCAAATAGAACCAAAAAAGGTGGAGGATGCTCTCAAGGAAAATATTTGGGTTGAATAAATGCAAGAAGAATTGCTTTAATTCAAAAAATAAAATATTTGGAACCTATGTTCTCTACCTCCTGACGGGTACTCATTGGCACGAAGTGGGTGTTTAGAAACAAAAGGGATGATAGAGGTTTGATTATCAAGAACGAGGCAAGACTCTTAGTTTAAGGATATACATAAGAGGAAGGGTTTGATTACACTGATGTCTTTGCTCTAGTTGCAAGACTTGAGGCTGTGAGAATCTTCCTTGCGTACGCAGCTTCCAAGAACTTTTCTGTCAACCAACTAGATGTCAAGTTTGCCTTTTTGTATGGGGATGTAGACAAAGAAGTCTATGTGTGTCAGCCTCCAGGATTTGAAGACCCACAACATCCTAATTATGTGTCCAAACAGGATAAAGCTCTCTATGGGGTGCACCAGGCACCTAGGCTGTGGTATGAAACTTTTTCTCAATTTCTCCTGAAGCATGGTTACACCAAAGGTACAATAGAGAAAAAACTTGATTATCAAGAAGTCTGGGAAAGACATTTTGCTTGTACAAGTCTATGTTGATGATATCGTATCTGGTTCTTTAAACAACCAAATACTTAAGGACTTTGAAAGCATTATGAAGAAGAAGTTTGAGATAAGTTTCATAGGAAAATTGGAATTTTTCTTTGGAATTCAGGTAAAGCAGATGAAAGATGAGTTCTTTATCAATCAATCTAAGTATGTCATTGACATTTCAGAAAGATTTGAAATAAAGGATTGTAGCTAGCCAAAACACCTATACCTAAATATCACAACCTTTATCCTGACTCTAAGGGGGAGGATACTAATCAACATTAGTATAGGGAAATAACAGGATCTATGATGTATCTTACAACAAGTAGACTTGATATCATGTTTGTAACTTGCATCTGTGAAAGCTATCAGGCTACTCCAACGATGTCTTACCTGGTTGCTACCAAAAGAATCCTTAGATACCTTAAAGGAGCTCCCAAGCTGAGTATCTAGTATCCTTGGAATCAAGATTTCAACCGCTATGGTTATACTAACAGTGACTATTGTGGCTGCAATATAAACAAGAAATCCACATTCGGAGGATGTTAATTTCTTGGTGGAAAAATCATCTCTAGGAAATGTAAGAAGAAATCATGTGCCTCTACATCAATTAGTTGAAGCTGAATATATTGCTACTGCAAGTTGCAATGCTCAGGCTGCTCTAGATTCAAAATCATATGTTATACTACGACTTCAACTTCATGGAGACCCCTATCCACATCGACAACAAGAGTGCGATATCTGTCACAGAGAATTTTGTCAAGCACTACAAGACAAAGCACATTGACATCATGTGTCATTTCATTCTAGATATGTAAAGCCCCATTCCCGGGACGCTCACAGTTGGTCAATCATCACACATAAAACATATAATTACATTAACTTTACTATAATCATGCAGCGGAAACACTTTAAACAAACATTTCATTTCCTTTAAATAAACACTTTTGCAAAATAATACATCGTTCATTACAAAATATAGTTTGTTCTTATTACAATGCAAAAACATTATAGAAAAGAATGCCATCCAAAAATGCCAAGTAGCTGCCCCGCGCCATCCTCAGCAATGCTCACCTGCCAACTAGAAAACGCATAAAAAGTCAGCGTTTTTAGTGAGTTTTAGTTTTATAAAAATATTTTATCATCGTTCGTTTTCATTGCTATCACACGTGATCACACATCGTACATACATCAACATAATCATTATTATTCATCATCATTCGTTTCATACATTTCGCACGTTTCGCACATTTCGTACTTATCGCACTTTTCGTACATTTATTATCTTTCACTTCTATCTAGGTCCTGTCATGTACTTAACCCCCCTCTAGAGCACCAAGCAATTCATCTAGGGTTAAATGATAAGGACCCCAAATCACACGTATGGAGTGGTCACTAGGACAGACTCCCCCTGTGTGTGTGAACTCTTATGGGTTCGCCAAAATCACATGTTGTATAAGACACAGTAATTAGGAAATCGCACGTATTGGAGCAGTCACCAAGACTGAACTCTTACTGTGTGTATGAACCCTAATGAGTTAGCCAAAATCGCACGCTGTAGACACACATAGTTGAGTTAATAACTCTCAATGAGTTGTGAACCTCCTTTCATTTGCTTGCAAGGCTTTTCATTGGTTCCTTTATTATGTTCCACTTTCATTATCTTAAATCTTTCACTTCTTTAAGATAATACTTTACGTTCATTATCAATATCACATCACGTAAAGTCACGTCATCATACGTAATAAGGAACATAAGAAAACATATCATACATAACATACATAACATACATAATCACATACATCAGCATCATCATACATAACATATACCATCACACATCATCATCACGCATCATACACTCACATACATAAACATATGCACAACAAGCATAAGTCATCATAAAACATAACTGACCCACCGCGGGATAGTGGGGGTTCGGGGGTGGCAGCCCTGACAGCGTGGTCCTAGGGGCAGCAGCCCCTAGTGGGGTCCAAGGGGCAACGCCCCTGGCTGGGACCGTGATGCCAGGTCAGCATGAAAATTTTTTATTTTAACATTTTTTCATAGCACATTCATAATAGAAAATTCGATCTTCCCGTTAAACCTCTTAAAATCTTGGTCATTTAAATCGTATATTTTGGTATGCATTTCCAGCCCTAAACTATTTCAAAACCTTTAAAATAGAGGATCTAGAACTCACCTAGACTTAGTGAGTAGCTCCTCAATCAAGCTTTCAAGATAAGGGTTACACTACACAGCCTCAGATAAGTTAACATTCAAAGGAGTTAATTTCTGCCTAATTTCACTGCTAATTTTGCTGCAAGATCAGTAGTTTCGCTACTAGTTTCACCAGCAGTTTCGCTAGCATCTTGGGTGGCAGTTTCGCATGCATCTTCGCTGCCATTTTCGCCCAACTTTCGTTGGAAAACCATGTCTGCAAAACTACCTTAGGTCCACCGTTTCGCTGGACGAATACCTAATTTCACTGGGTGAACACACAGTTTCGTAGAACGGGCTGAAAATTATGAACCACCCTATTTTTGACCCAAAATTTCAATCTTTTACACCCAAAACCTTGTTTTATCACCCAATAAGCTTTATCTAAGCTTCTTACATCTTTTATTGCACAAAAATGTGAGTTTTGGGTGAATCTTTGCCACTTTTAAAAACCCAAACCCTAGAATCCGGGTTACATCAAAAGCAATGATTAAATGATGTTTCTTACCTGGATTCTTGGTGTTTTTTGTTGTTTGGATGCCAATGAACACCGATCTTCAATCCCGAGATCCACCGAGCCTTAAATATTCAATCCTCTCTACTTTCTCTCTCTACTCTCTCTTTAGAACTAGAGTGTTAAGTTGCAAATGAGAGTTACTCAAGCTGATCCGTTTATATATACAGGGTGTTCCCGGGATCTTAAACTCGTCAAACTCATAACCCGAAGAGTTAACTTGGTCTATAACCCATATCCATCTTATACTCATTAAATGATCTCGTCTAAGCCTATTATTATTTTTTGGCTCGCTTAGACATTATTCGGGGCGTTACAAGATATTCATGAGAAAAACCTGACTAACATAGTCAAAGTTGACTCAAATGAACAATATATTGACTTGTTCACTAAAGGTTTTGATGAACATAGATTTAAATATCTATTTATAACTATTGGGATGATAAACATTGACTAGTTTATCTCTATTGAAAACCATTTCAAATGTATCTTGTTTTTGTTGTCTCTTTACAATCTAAGACTTGTTAGAAAAGGTCTTTCTCAAAATTTTTCTAAGTATGAGTTCTTCCGAATAGAAATTTACCTTCGGAACATCTTTATCTATCTTCCTAAGGCAAATTTCTTTGTAAAGGTATTTCCTTTTGAGAAGTTTTTAGTCTCGGAAGAACACTTGATCTCATATCAAATATACATTTGAAACTTTAACTTCTTCTATTGGAAGAAAATCTTACTCTCATAATCATATTTTCTTCGTATATAAATTGGCTTCGGAAATAAAGTTGACTTCGGAAGAAATTACCTTCGGAAAAACTATTACTCTCGGAAGAAAGCCTTACTGCGTAACAAAAATCTTTGGCCCACTCTTTAAAAAGGTAAGATTTCATAAATGATGTCAGAATATTTTTAAATGGCTTATCCTTACCGCCCTTGTCACATCAGAACCCAAAATGTCTTTTCACCCTATCTATCTGGCATTTTACCCCCCGTTTAAATCTTCTGACTTCTTTTCTTAAATATTTTTACCCACTCAAAAGCCTTAAATTTCCCACATCTTCACTGCAACTCACTCTCTCAAATAACTTTGATTTCCCAGTACTTTCGAAACAATGGCTCTTAATTCTCAACAAAACTAGGTCGCACTCCTTGGCTCTACAAAGGATGTTGACTTTGCCCCCATAATCCATTTTCCTTAATCACTCAATCCACCTACTTCACCATGCTTATTGTGAACCCAACTACTTACTCCAACCATATGGTTGAATTTTGGGCAAATGGTTAAAGTGATACACTGAACGGAGTAAGGGTTATACAATCAAACATCTGCGGACAAGACTTATTCATATCTGAACAAACCATCAGGAGCGTCTAGAGCTTCATGATAAAGACGCTCCAATGGAACTTCCTAAATCTTATCTTGAAGAAACATATAGCCAAATGGGATATGATGGAGATGTAAGCAGGTTAATAGTCTACAACCGGAAGTTCCTGTTTCACATCGTTCTCCAATGTTTATCCAACAAATCAGGAGGATGGGATCAAAATCCCTATGATCTGGGTTGCCTAGTGCAAGGATTGATCAGAGGCCTCAGATTCAACTATTCAAATTTTGTGCTAAATAACCTCAGAGGTAACCTTCACCGGGAACCATTTTACATCTATCCCAGGTTTATTCAGCATATCATCAAATATGAACTGGATCAAGACAAACTTCAACTTTAAGGCACTCTTCTTGTCCCTCACATGAGGTCGGGCATCTTCAAAATTATAAAAAGGGTGTCCCCAAAATTCTCTGGAAGATTCACTAACCTTCTTCCAGGTATGATTAAGCCTATGACTCCTGATGACATCCTTGTAAACCTAACAGGTGATGAACCCACACCAAACACCACCACCTCAATGCAAAATTATCACTCCCCACCCCATTAAATTCATTTTCTAGAGATGCTCCAAATGAACCCTTGTTCAATCTACTCTAATTGAACAAGCTCCCTCTATTCAAGCCAAAAGGCTAGAGTGAAAAGATAGGCTCCCACTCAGCCCGAGGTCCAACCATACTCCACCATTGACCTCAATATCAGTGTTAAGTGTCTTTAGTCTCAACCTGATGAGCCTACAAACCAAACTATTAGCCCTCAGGGTGAGTCCTAATACTTCCCTAAGCAGCCAAAAAAGGACAGCCAAATCATTGGCTCTATGCGATTAGATATTGATCAAGGTCCTGGGTCTCTAGGCATAATTCTATATCCTTTACTGACCTATTAACCCAAACTGATAAAGATCTCATGTTCTATCAGGTCTATTATACTGATCTACCACACCAATCTTTGGATCAATTGAGCCCTATGGAACCTCTGATTTCTAGACCCCATTAGCAAAGCCCAACTGAGGTAAGTCCCATAGTTGTGGAGGGGACTCATGTAGACTTAGCTGCCACTACTAAGAGTGTCTCATTGCTCTCTCAGGACAGTAGTAACATCTTTGAGACAGAGTCTATAAAAACCTTATCTATTGATGACTTTGAAAGAGACATCACTCTGCAAGCCAGGAAACAATATCTTGGTGATGAGGATGAACATACTAGGTATGTTGTCTCATCTCCCTATGATTCTTCAAAAGAAGATGAGGGAATTCTGCGACTCACAATCAGAGACCTATTTTCTAAAATATCAAATCTTGAATCCAAGGTTAAGACTTTAGAGGATAGGTCTGCCACTCACCAACCTGAGATTTATAATCTCAAGGCCAAACTAGCTGAGACACATATTGAGAAGTCTGTCAGGCACGTACTTATTGAAGTCTCTTTAAGTTCTTCCTCTATCTCATATACTTCTCAAGATGATGCTACCAAACAACGAGAGAATGTATAGAGTCAAGCTTATAAGGAACCAATTTTGGCTATTTCTACCTTATCTTCATTTTACCTCACTTAACAACAATCTTCAACCATTTTCCCTCAGCCACCTCTAATCATATTTCAAGTGGACCCAAGCATGCTTATTGATCTCAATAGGCTCTTAACCAAGTTCCTAATAAGCTCCTCACTTGAACAACCATCACTGGATGTTGCTGAAGCTTACTTTGGAATTGAAAACTCGAAGGGGAAATAAGGACTAATGTCACAGCAACTGACTTAGTTTGGACAGGTAATGCATCTCCACTCTCTTCTGAAGCTGAGATGCAAGTTGTGGAAGGAATCACTGGATTGTCATCCTTATCAGATGATCTGATTATCACAGAGGCCATACTTGATCTAGCCTTTGAGATAAATAGTTGGACTTTCTCAAAACTCCTCTCCTTCAAACACCTCAGCACCACAAGATAAACCTCTCTCCCATCTTGAATCTTCTAAGCCAGAGTATCCTAAAGATGAATCTTCCAAAGATCCCAAAGGAAAGAGAAAGATGACCGCGGAAGAACTGTTAAAGGAAAGAAAGGTTGGAGACACTAAAGAGAAAAGATAAACTCGACACTAGGAAGTTGTTGGTTGCAAGTAGCAAAGCAGCCAACCCAAGGGGCTATCAATAAAAAAGAAGAATTGAGGTTATTGATAGACTTTTCAATATGGGAGTAGCAAATAAAGAGGCAACCTTATTGCAAAATGAAAAGGAGGAAGCAACTAGGTTGGTTGAGGAGGAGGAGAGCAACAGATAGAAGGAAGAAGCTGAGTAATATCCAAGGATAGAGAGAATAGCCTACTTGAACTCTAGAGGCTATTCTCAAGAAGAGCTGAGTCCTCATGACAATGACACGATCTTGTGGCTTTTCCACAAAGAGCAAGATAAACTTTACAAGGAGAGGAAAAAGGCCTCAAGGGAAAAGTTGAAAGAAAAGAAAAAGAAGGAAGAGGAGGCCAAGCTTACGGTTGCCAAGAAGGTGGGAGACAAAGCCTGGATGAAGGATTATCTTAGGGCCCATGACTTCTTTAGCTGGCAAGTTGGTGCAATGATTGTGAAAACCCTACAACAACATGTTAGTGACATCAAAGCTGGCATTCACTCATGAAGAAGGTAAGAGGTGTTTTAAACACCAAGTGTGTAGTGGATGGTAACCACACCTATTTCCAAACCACAACCTCAACATGAACCCTTACCCTTTCCTTTCCCTATCAAAACTGAACCAATCATTGAACCATTCACCTTTGAAACTACACCATCAACCTTACCCACATTCTCACCCATTGTCTCAGATCAACCTCCACCATTACCCATTCTCAAACCTAAAACACTACTGAAACCCAACCATCAACTACCCATCCATCACCCAAGCCATCCTCTAAACCATCAAAACCTCTAACCTTGGAGGAGTTTAAGGAGATCAAGAAGAAACACATCCATTGCACCACTTTGACTGAATTTTCTTATGAGAAGAGTCTATCAAACTAACATACATTGATAACTCTTCCTATTCCCACACAAGATAGGAATTCCTTGATATGCCTACGGGAAATTTGGACCAAACACTTCAAATCCTTGCAACAAACTCTGATTCACTCAATGAAGAAGAGAAAAAGCTGAGAAGAAGACTAGTGACTCTGCTGTACACCAAGAAAGGGGAAAAGATGCCATCTCAACCCCTTGTTCATCGAAAGAAGATTGTCCAATGGAGATTTGAAGAATCTTCTCACAACTTTGTTGTGGAAAGAGAGAATGGTGATGGCAACCGACTCAACACACCATCTTTGCTACACTCAAGCAGGTTTGATATTGTTGAGTTAGTAGAGAAATCATTCTCCAACCCCTCTAATGGGTTTGGATAATATATATATTTTGATAAAGATTCTTTGCAAATATTAAGTTTTAATTGGTTATTACTAATACTAAACCACACACATAAAAGGCAAGTGTACATGTAGTATATTAATATAGTGTTGGTAAGAACCGAGTATCAATACGTGAACACACTAAGCCTACTCCAAAACCTTAATAATTGACTATCAGTTTTATGTTTAGAAAATGATAAGTTAAACACGATAAATAAAAATAGATAAAGATATGTTGAGACTTTTGGTGATTTTTTCGTTGAAGTAAGGTTGTTATCCTAATTTAGATTACACTTATGTAACTGTGATGAATTGGTGATGTGATTAAATATATTGATTAATATAATTATGTTAATATTTAAAAAGGTAAGCTGGCATGATTTCTCATTTATCTTAGTTTATTGCTTAGATCAAAGCCCTAGTAATGCAGGTAAATCTTTTGTGACCTTTTTGACATACGATTTCTGAAAACATAACTTAATGTTATAAAGACAGTTGATTAAGTTCCTTCCTAACATACCATTAATTTTAGAAAGCCGTAACAAATACTGTAGATTTCTCAGACTAATAAAAGGGAACCCACAAATGATTAGAAACTTAAGGTGATATGATTTCTAATAACCATTTCTAGTTCATTAGCCATGGATTTATTATGAAAACCCGTTTCATGAATGAAAGTTGATCTTACGTTTTTCAATCGTGTATGACAATCACAATCACAAACCATAAAGTTATAACTTCCTGTTCAAATGTAGATGCCACCCATCAAAACTTTTCCCAATACCATCATAACATTAACATAATATAAATCACACCATTAGTTCATCACAAGTCAGATAAAGTTTCATTTAAATTAGGATAACAAATGAAGTTTAGCTCATAATGAGCTTGAACATAACAACAAAGATAAAAGATAGTAACGAAATCATTTGTAAATTAGAACAATCAAACCGATGATCCACTATGGATGATGTTAAACGATACCAAGCTTCTTCTAAGTGTTGAATGAACCTCCGAAACATTCTACGGACCTCCAAAGGCTAGGTTTACAAGAGGGAATACCAGCACTTCACCCCCAAAAGCTAATCTAAAAGTTGCAAAAAAAGTCATATTTATAGGATTTTTGGAGTATTTAAGCACGACCCCATGCCTAAAAGGCACGACCCCGTGCTTGTACAATGTACATAATAGTTGGTCGTCTCGTACGATCAGATCTTGTCGGGAATGACCCCGTATTCAATGGGGCACGACCCCATGTTTGTGGTAGGGCACGGCCCCGTGCCTCCTGGGGCACGCCCCCATGCCTTGGGTCGAGGAACCATACTTTTTGTCCTATCGGATCAACAAACACGGGGGTGTGTTGACTTGAGCCTCGGGTGTGTTTTAGGCTAGGCATGGGGCCATGCCTTATGTAGCAGTGCCCCATACTTCATTTCTAAAACTTGATTTTCTTCTTATTTAAGTTCCTTTTCTTCATCATGATCTTTTCCTAGCCAAAAAACACAATATGAATGATTTAAGTATCAAATCATCATTTTACATAAGAGTTTATAGAATAACTGATATACAACTAATGTGTTTTATATGTATAATTTGAAGCACATCAAATATCCCCATACTTAAACTTTGCTTTTCCTTAAGCAAAATCACTCAAAATGGAAGCACCACCAAAAACTAAATAAATCAAGATATAAATATGTCTCGAGAACTGTACAAGCAAACTTGGTTTACCTAAATATAATCAGTTAAGCAGATGTGGTATGATATCCTTTCAAGCAATAGAATGGTTTGTAAAGATTTGTAACATGTAAAAATTCACACTTCTCACAAGGTGCACTCACACTCGGCTATATATATGAAATCATACATAAGATGAAGTATGACTAATACGCTCAAATGCCTACTTTGAATACATCTGAAATCATATGCTTGATAAGGGATCAAATCTCCACCTATGTTATGTATTTACTTGCATAAATCATTAGGTCTTTGATGGGTTATAATTTGGCTCGGGTTTAGGGTATGATTAGTTTGGGAAAGTGGCTAAATGCTAAGAACAATGGTCTTGTATTTTTTCATAAACTAAAGGGAAACCAATAAAATGGTTCCTTATACAATACTCAAGCTAGAAGGGATATGCTAACTTGAGGACTCGTTTATAGTCAGATCATCAAGACCGTATTGAATTTTAAGAAACTAGACCTCCTCCTTAACCCGATGATATACGTAGAAATCCTTTTTAAGGGTCTTTCGGCCTAGAGCCTAAAAGCATCCAACGGATTTGGATGTCGAATTCTTGGATTCGGTTTGGTTTTTGCTGCATTTTCCTTCATGAAATTAGTTCCCCATAAGATAAGTATCTTTCATATCATTTTTCCTTTCTCGAACACATATCTTGAAATACCATAAAATGATTGAACTAGTTTTCTTCTTTTTTTTCTTTCTTTCTTTCTTTCGTTCTTTCTTTCTTTCTTTTTTTTCTTTTTCTTTTTCCTTTTTTTTGAAATAAGCCAAAACATGTATTTAACGAAAACAGGTTTTGTTGAAGGCTTTTTGGTTTAGTGACTTCATTGTTCGGATGATTAAAATTGAAAATGTTTAAACTCAATGTGGCTAACTAGAAATAATGTTAGAGAAATGATATTTGAACATGGTAGAGGCTCGAATGTTAGGTTTTTTTAATTGCCTAAATCCTTTTTATGCAAGAAACACTTATAAGGTTTTGAAATGCATACCTAAAACAAGTTCTAATTCACACACAACATAAGGCACCCTCAATATATCCATAATGAAAGCAAAAATGCATAAATGCAAGGCTTGTTTAAGGCTCAAAAATAAGTTCACACATAGGATGGAATTGGGTATAAGTGTTTCATTTTACATGTTTGAATATTTTCACCAATTCTTTTTTCTTTTCAAGATATCACAAAAAACATTTTTAAGATTATTTGGGTTTACTTTCTTTACTTATTTATTTCTCAAAAACATATATTTATATTTTGTTTTATCAAAAATTGTTTCAAGTTTCTGGTGTTGTTGCCACAAACATTAAAATTAGAGTGAATCTTTTCAAAAGATTTAATTTTAACTTGGAACTATTGTTAAGCAAAGTATCAAGCATGTATTACCCTTCCCCACACTTAACTTCACATTGTCCTTAATGTGATTCACAATAAATATTAAGTAGAGAAAGGCAAACGAAAACTCCAATAAAATGATGAGTCAAATGCGTGCTATCATTTTTTCATAGTCGTCTTGAATGAAAAGAATGCATCAGGATTAATATAAAATATCACCAATTTATTTAAATTAGAAAATTAAAGTTCTAGGCACACAAAACAAAATGAAAATAAACAAACTAAAAAGTAACATAGAGCAATGTTTTGGTTACGGGTCCTTGGCTAGACCCTTCCCCACACTTAGTTTATAATGAGGTGGAGGTTTATCAGCACCGATAACATCTTAGTTGGTACATTGATTTAGCTATTAACCATTTACCATTGACTTTGAAGTTCAATCCTTCATTGTTTTCAACCTTGATAGCATTATGTGGATAAACTTCTTTTTCATTTTTTAATTAAATTTTCTTTGAAGTAAAACAAAAGTCAAAAATTTGGATTGTCTTTCAAACTAAAATGTATCCCCGGCAACGACGTCAAAAACTTGATGGGTGCAAATAGTATATATATTTTGGTAAAGATTCTTCGCACATATTAAGTTTTAATTGGTTATTAATAATACTAAACCACACACACAAAAGGAAAGTGTACCTGTCTTTTATTAAAATAGTGTTGGTAAAAATCGAGTATCAATCCGTGGACACACTAAGGCTACTCAACAACCCTCATAATTGACTATCAGTTTTTTTTGTTTTAGAAAATGATAAGTCAAACATAATAACGATAAATAAAAATAGATAAAGTTAGGTTAAGACTTTTGGTGATTCTTTTAGTGACGTAAGGTTGTTGTCCTAATTTAGATTACACTTATGTAACTGTGATGAATTTGTGGTGTGATTAAAGATATTGATTAATGTAATTATGTTAATGTTTATAAAGGTGAGTTGGCGTGATTTCTCGTCTATCCGTTCCGTAGTGACTAGGATCACGTCAAGCTGAGTTTACTGCTTAGATCAAAGCCCTAGTAATATAGGTAAATATTTTGTGACCTTTTTGACATATGATTTTTGAAAGCATAACTTAATTTTAAAAAGAGAGTTGATTTGGTTCCTTCCTAACATACCATTAATTTTAGAAAACCATAATAATTACTGTAGATTTCTCAGACTAATAAAATGGAACCCACAAATGATCAGAAAGTTAAGGTGATATGATTTGTAATAACTATATGGATTTATTACAAAGACCAGTTTCGCTTATGAAAGTTGATCATATGTTTTTCAACCGTTTATGACAATCATAATCACAAACCATAAAGTTATTGCAAGACCGTTAAAGGCTTTTCAATTTACAACACAACAACACAAAGAGGAGAGCAACTCAAACTTAGTCAAACAGTGAACTGGATTAACCACAAGAGATGACACTAAGAACACAAGTAATTATATGAGACAGAACCAAAGAACACAACACAAGGAAATGGGTTTTCAAGATTGTAGTATATTGCTTTCTCAGGTTCTATTACAAGTGTTACAAAGCATAGCTTAAGTTACAAGAACAAGAGAATACTTATACTACATCCTACAACCCGGCCATACTATGAAAGCCAGGCTGGATACAATTGACTAGACCCACAACAGAATCAATTGTAGAGTCAAAAGGCAGATTGCCTTTTGACTTGTGACTATGACATGCCATAGCTCACATCCTAATATATTATAAAAAGGATAAAGTACATAAAGTAGAAAGATACAGACACAAGACCTTAATGTACAGTTTACCTAAAGCATGGACCTTTTCACGAACTCATGTAAGTTGGTGACTTTTTCAGAGTGGCAGCGGAAAGGGGTCCAGCTTTAAGGAAAAGTACATCAGATAAAGCATGTTGTAAAAGTCTTCGGAA
>BJCM01166621.1:0-11620 GCA_018326385.1 Flaveria bidentis | reverse complement strand
GAGAGATATACAGAGAAGATATATAAGATACAGAATATAGATCTAGCAACAGAGAACAGAACTTTTGCATGCAATTTCTTGATACAATCTTACAAGAAGTCAAGTAAGTTTGTTGAGAATTGCTAACTGCTTTCTTACTCTTGTAATTGTCTTAGCTATATCAATGAACTGTGAATTTGTTGATACTGCTTGAATCGATTACAATTGTTTGTGTTTCACTTGAATTGTTCTCATAGATCATTACAGATTGTCTCAATTGATCCTATTAATTGATATCGGAGCCTATCAACTGGTTCCGATTCAATCAATTGCTCTATCAGCTTACAATTAACTTTTAATTTGTAAATTTATAGTTTCATTAAATTAAACTTAATGTTTAATAATGAAAAGATACAAATAATGAAAAGAATATTAATAAAAAAATTAGATAATAATGCTAATAATAATAATAATAATAATAATAATAATAATAATAATAATACTAGTAACAATAATAATAAGCCGTAGTAATAATAATACTAATGTTTAAAAACTTAAAATGATTAACTTAGGGGGGGTTAGTTGTTATTTTTAAAACTTTAAATGAAGGTTTTAGCATAAAATGATAAAAGTATAAACAGAATGGACCATTTGTGTAACTTTCGAAATCCCAAACCATTCCCCCCATTCACCTCGATTTTCCGGCGAAACTCCGGCGAGCCCCAAAATCCATGAAAAACACCCGACTTTGTTACCCAAATCGTTCCAAATCCTTTCGCATACACGTTTCAAACTTTAATGGCCACCTTAAATTCGTTTAAACACCGATTATTAACATCAAACAAACGCATAACCGAAACCTTGAAATCGTATATTCGTTTGAGCATCTACGCCTAATAATAATCTAATTAAAGCAATCTGAACGATCATCTGTCAATCACTAATCGAATGCAACTCACAATTCTACCTGAAACTAACTCAAACATCTCCTTTGATTCTCTCCATTAACCACGACTGTCACAATTCGAACACCATGATCAAGGCTTCAAAACTCAAAATGTACAGAGGGCTTTTCATCCTTAAGATCATTGGAAACTTCCTGTGCAACGGATTTGTTTAACATCGTCGTTTGAACATCGAACCAGTCGTACGTGTGTCGCGGCCTTAGCATCGTTTGTTCATCATCAGTTCATCTTTGAATCGGGTAATTAAACCTACTTACATGTTCGATTTCATTTAAAGAACAAAAGCCCCAAACCTAATTTGATTCATAACATTGTTTTGATCTTCAATTTGAATCAAATCAACCTAGGGTTTATAAGAGATTTGGGGGAAATACTGAATCCATGGTTTTAAGGAATTAAAACTAAAGTAAACCACGGCCTCGGCCCTGGTTCACTGGTTAAGGTACTTGTCTCCTACACATGAGGTCCCGGGTTCGAACCCGGGCAACCTCATGTATTATTTTTAAAGGTTTTTAGCTCTAAATTAATTATAGGAAATTTTTAATAAATATAAAAAATGTTTTTATAAACTTCTTATACTTTAAAACCCACCAAATGTAATTTTTCTTTTTTTTAAGTTTAGTTTAACAAATATTTTTTTAAAAACATTCTTACAAAGTGTGTTTTTAAATAATTTCTTATAAAATAGATTTTAAATATTGTTTAACTTATTAAATCATTATTTGTTGAAATAATATATTTAGATTATTTCTTATAAGTTAAACTTAAAATATTATTTTAATTTACTAAATAGTTATTTGCTCAAATAATATATTTAAATTATTTTTCTTATAAAATAGACATTGAATATCGTTATAACTCACTAAATCATTATTTGTTCAAATAACAAGTATATATTATTGTTTAAAATGAGAGTTATTTTAAAAGTTTGTTTAAACTATATTTAGACTTTGTTACTAATGGTTTCTTTTATTTCTTAGTATTAAAACGATTAAATAGTATATTGACTCAAAACATAATTAAAATTTACCATGTTAGTTGGATCTAATTATTAACATCCCAAATTCCACTTAAAACCCTAGTCCCCATTAAAACGTTAAACTTATTATAATTAAACTTTAACCTTGTAATTATATATATAATTTTAGGTGCCTTGTGAAGAACTACATTTGATCACTGCTTATTACATTTCTTATTTAATCGTCATTCTATACTTATTTGATCATGTGAGTATTTCTATACTCCTTTTTCATATTTTTACACTTTGGGGTGAAACATATTACTTTATAAACTTTGCACTTGTAAACACGTTTGATTCTTGTAAACTTATGACATTTCACCTGTATGTTGTGGTTAGTTGAACTTTGTGGCTACCATGTAATATCGAATATATGTACAATCATTAACTACTGCTAGCCTAGAAAAGTCATAGATCTATGGGCCAGACAAGCTTACTTGGTTGATCCAAGTACACTTAGCTAATCGTATATACTTTTAAACGTTTGAGACTTGTAAAACTTTGTCGAGGTTTGATTGTGCATTCTGTCTTACATTCCTAGTTACTTTGTTCTCTAACTTACAACATGAATTGTCATCTTTTATATACTTATGTATTGAAAACTATAGAAATCTCACCAACATTATGTTGACCTTTTATTTTAAACATGTTTCAGAAAATACTCAAGATTGATCGTCATTTTTGAAGTTGTTCACACCTAGGAATGGACCTAGTTAACTTAATGAAAGAGCTTGTTATATTTTTTTATATTGTGTTCTTATTTGAGACTTATGCTTGTAATGTACCTTTCAAACTTATAAATAATATATTTGGATTTAATAATAGCGTTATGTGGCTGTGAACGATCTTAACTCTCACTCCTCGACGTTTCCGCCGTCAAGGTTGGGTGTGACAGGCCGGTCCGACTGGGGAACGGACTCTGATCCAGTCGGGTTCGGTGGTTAAAACCGTTTTAGTGTTGAACCTGTCGAATCGGCGGTCGGACCGGGAACCGGACTGGTTGAACAGGTGGTCGGACCGGTTGAACTGGTTTATATATATATATATGTATATTGTAATTTTTACATATATTTATAAAAAATACTTATAATTTTATCCGTTTCTTATATACGGTCCGACCGGTTGAACCGGTCCGATTATCGGATCGGTAAGACGTCCGGTTCACTATCTGGTCTGGTTTTAAAAACATTGATAATAATCACAAACGACCAATAATCGTTACCACAATTAAAAATTAAACCAAAGAATTTTATGGTTCAACAAAATGGACAAATGTAACGTAACATAACTACTAAATAAAAAAACCTAATAACAATAACAATAACAATAACGTGATAAAACAACAATAAAACTATGGAGTCAAGTTATAGTTGCAATAAGTCAATAATCAAAACAAACTAAACGCATAAAACCCTAACATGGAGTTGGTTCTTTATTTTGTAAATGTATTAACTAAAATAACCCTTACATTAGAAAGTTAATAATAAAAGTTAACGGTAATAGTTAGGAGTAGTAAATGAATTCAAATGACAACTTTAGTAAATTTTTGGGATCCAAATGATAAAATTTAAACATTTTTTATTCAAATGATAATTTTTATGAAATCACATAGAAGCAATTAGCTCGATTTAAAAATATAACTATAAATACATAATTATAGATGTATGTGAAATATAACATAGACGCATGTAGATTAATATAAAAAAATTAAAAAAAAAGTTTATGGCAACTTATTGAAAACTTCGCAACAATGATTTGTAGAAATGTCATATAAATAGGACAACACTTGAATTAAAATACAAAAATGGAAGAGTTTTGACATTTCAAATAAAATAAAAATGATAAATGTTATGTGGTTCGAGAAGGCCACATCAGCGACAGCGAGAGGTGATGGATTATGGATATATTAAAAAAGACAAAGGTCTAAGGTTAGGTTTGTAATTTATATAGTAATCTAGTATTAAGTCTTTCTCGTTGTGACGGGTGCGTAGGATTATATCAAGTATCATTAATGTTGTATTACCGTAGCGACCGCCAACTGGGAAAGCACATATTAAGAATTAAATAATAAAAAAGAAAATAATTAAAACTGAACAAAAATTAAACGTAAAAATGTTGAACCATGCATATGAAACATAAAATGTTATAAACAATAACTAAGTAGATCTAGGACTCACATCTTGTGTCGGGATCGTTAAACCGTAATAAATAAACGTAACAACGTTGAACCACACATGCACATTACGATGTGTTAACTCTCAGAATTTAAAGCAAAATGTAAAATGAAAAAAATGTAAAAAATTAAAAGTATAGTGCAAAGTTAAAAGTGACGTAGTGATCGTTTCGCAATGATATATTCGAAATTCAGAAAAATATTAATTTATGAAAAAATTAGATGTTTAATATATTTGATATGTGTTGGTTTCAAACAAAACATATAGCAACATTTAGATAAAAATAAATCATACCGGTGTATTTAAAGTGAAAAACACTATAATGTAAAATTTATAAGAGAAAAAAAAACCTTTAAAAATGTTATCCTATATAGAAAATATATAAGAAAATATACAGAGCATAAATGGCATCCTAATTCTTTATTTTTATTTCAGAGCATAAATGGCATCCTAATTCTTTATTTTTATTTCAGAGCAATCATGCATGAGTCAAAGTCGCAAGCCTGTGACGTTAGCAAAACAACTATTATGCAATATAAACTTGTACATCATCCTTTTTGACTTTTATGTTTGTGTTTTAAAGTATATATAATGGGTTTTATATTCCTGTAGTTTAATTGTCAAATTGGAATATATCGCAAGGGCCAGGATCATTATTTAATTCATTTTAATATGTTAATACGCTCTAGTAGTTGTTACTAAAATCATCTGCAATATAAACGTGTAACGCGTGGTGCGGCTGGTGCCTTTTGTTTTATCGTACCAAACCGGTGTTGGTAAAATTTGAACCCCACACTATTAAAAACACAAGGCAAATTGCAGCCTTTTAAGAACATCTTTTCGAATAATTAATTTTTTAAATAAAATGGTACATTATCTAATGAAAAGTTAATTAATATATAATGTAATCTCACCTGATGCAACAGTTTATATATAGTTGCTATATACGTCATGCAATCTTTTATAAAACCTAAAGCAATATTTATTTGTGTTGTGTTAGTTTTCTTATTTCTTTATTAGTGAAATAAAAGATGTTCAGACAATAAATAATACACACTCCCTATGTATACCATGTCGTTAGGTCACAGAACTTCGTGTATCGTCTTAATAAAATTTCTTTTTGTTTCCGTACATGTTAAGGTACCAAAATTTTACTTATACATGTGTGTAAATTTGAAAGTTGGTCCACTTGATTTTAGTCAAGACACAAAACAGCAAACAGAAACCCAAAATAATAATTTAGTTTTCTTCAAGATGAAATTAAAAGAACAAGTCGTACGCTCTAAAGGTAGATTTTTCACTTTGATGGTTTACTTTGTCAATGGCAGTGAAGACTAGAATATGCCTAAAAATTTGTATCCAAATTGTCCACCTCCTTGGTAGATCTCAATTGAATCATTGCTTTTTTGTAAATTGATAAAGAAAAATAATATAAGCATCAGCCAAAACAAATTTTAGTTTATATTACCTTTTGGCCATTTTAGTTAAAAAGAATCGAACTCTTATTTCGATAATAGTTTTGGCAATTATATTTACTTATTTAGTATATAATAATTAGAAGAACAGCAAAAAGTGTAGAAGATTTAGAGCATTCCTAATTTCAAATTACGTTCTTTAAATTTATAAGTGTGTTTCTTATATTTTAGTAAATAGTTGTAAGTGTTGTGAATGTATGAAACTGAAATTTTAACGTATATGTGTATATTTGAAAAAACTTCGTTCAACCCTTATAAAACTTATAATATTATTTTAAATATAGTTGTAAGTTGGAGAAAGATAAAAACTAATGATAAAAGTATAAAAATATTATTTAACTAAAAAAATAATAATAATATAATAATTTTTAGTATAACTATAAGAATAATGATATGAAATCTGATGTGAATGTTGTTATAGATACAATGAGTTTAAGTCTGTTTCTGAGTTTTAATTAGGGTTAATCCACTTTTTCATTGTAAATTTAAAAATAAAAAATACCTTTGTTAGTTGATAAATGTATTAATGTCTCTTTGGTTTTAGACCCGAATCTCCTAACCATTGTTCATAGTTTTATACATGCCCATTATGAGATTAAAATAATTAGGCCTTGACAAGGGGATAAAATTAGTAGATATAAAAAAGAATTTTGTATTTTAAGATAGTAAAAAATAATATAAAAACAGTTGTGATTTAATGGCCCGTCAGATCAAAATACATCATAAGAAAGTTATTAGTTATTTATATTAATATGTTAATCAACGGGTGGAATTGTGCAATGCACGGCCATCGGATATATGTATAATATGTATATAAGGACGGATGTATGGATTGTTTGGTAACATGTTGTTGTATTGTATCTAGTGGTCATTAACACGCCTCTATCGGAATAAAATTTGCACCAAAATGTATCAAAATATCGTGACAATATCTATGAAAATAACAAATTCATAGAAAATTCAAAATTAAGCATATTAGATCCGATTTGATTTCAAATAAAATTTATATCGTAACGTAGATAACACACAAGGGTATATCCAAATATTCTATTTTAAAAGTTATAAAATAAATATAAAATATCTAAAACAATTATTGTTGTATTTATATTTTTCAAAAAATCAATTTATGCTATATTCATATCATCAAGGTACATGTTATTAAGTTACAAATTGTTTTATATTCATATTAGCACGTAATCTCAAACTTCATGTGTTCATCTTAATGCTAAAACAGATACTTTATGTGTTCATCTTAATACTAAAATTGTACATATGTGTGTGTGTCTATAAGAGTATAGGTTACTATCTGTTTTTCTTGGACCACTTGATTTTAGTAAAGTCACAAAAAATCAAACAGAAACCCAAAGTTATAATTTAGTTTTTGCCAAAAAGAAAAGAAAAAGAACACGTTATACGCTATAATTTTAGATAATCCATTTAGATTATTAGATATTTTAGTTTTGTCATGCAAGTGAAGATATAGCATATGCCTCAAAATGTTTCCAAATTGTCCTCCGTTTTTTGTTGGTAGAATTCATTTTTATTATATATAATACTAATTATCAATTTTTATATGCTATTAGGGTTGTATCATGTGCTTTAGTAGGTTGTACCCATATTTCTTCTTCTTTTTTATCTTTAAATCTTTTATTTTAACCCAAAACTTCTACCTATTTTACAATTTAACCTCAATATTTATTTACTTTTAACTTTGGTTTTTTATATTTTTGACATTTTACAAATTTTCCATCTTACATTTCAGTTTGAATTTTGCAAATTAACACGCCGCAGTGTGCGTGTGTGGTTTAACGTTTTTACGTTTATTTTTTCCCATTTAATAGCTCCATCGCAACATGTTGGTCTTACATCGACTTATTGTTTTGTATGTTTTAAGTTTCGCATGTGTGGTACAATGATTTTACGTTTACTTTTCAATAATTTTTATTTATTTATTTTTATTTCTTTCTAATACAAATTTTTCCGATGTTTGTGGTCGCTAACGGTAGGGTGTCATTAATGTTACTTGTCACAATGTTACGTCCCCGCCGTATCGTGGGGGCTTCATACTAGTTATATCTAAATGGATAAATACATTAATATTAACATCATCCCAAACGTATATTATTTTGTATCAACTTTTAGCCCATATTAGGTTATATGGATCGAACTCTTAATATGATAATAGTTTTGGTTAATATATTTAGATATAACTAGTATTTAGCCCCGCGTTGCGGCGGGGGCGTAAAATCATGCCAAATAGCAACAACGCCATGTCATCGTCAGCGACCACCAACACCGAAAAAGATTGTATTAGAATATAAATAAAAAAGAAAAAAAATAGAACAAAAAGTAGTAGAAACGTAAAACATTAAAAATAATAACCAAGGCGATCTAGGACCTGCACGTTGCGACATGATCATTAAATAAGAAAAAACGGGCTTAACAACTTTGAACCACACACGCTTATTATGACATGTTAAGTTTTAAAATTTAAACCAAAATGTAAACAAAAAAAATTGTAATGCATAGGAACCAAAGTAAAATTTGTAAGGGTTAAGTTGTAAAATATGTATAAATTAGGTTATTAAAGGAAAAATAAAAAAATATGTACACTTTTAATGCTTAAATTAAAATAATCAATGCAACCTTAAGTTCATAATTACTATATATTAAATTGAAGTTTTAGCAAAAAACAAAGGTGGATACAACCACTAAACACATGATACAACCCATAAAACATATTAAAACTGGTAATTAATATTATATAATATCTAAAAGAATAGCACAAAGCGTAAACACATGATACAACTCATAAAACATATCAAAGTTGGTAATTAATATTATATAATATCTAAAAGAATAGCACAAAGCGTAGAGCGTTTCTGAATGAACCATGACACGCGCTATCTCACCCTAAAAAAGAAGCCAACTTCGTTAGTTAAGGATTGTCTTAATGTATGTTTGGCTTCATACACGTGAACCTCCTAAGTCCTAACTAAGTAACTGATGTTCATAGTTTTACATCCTCCATTTCATCTCGAGAAGACAGAGATCGAATGCCATAAACTTTCTATCTTAATGGGTACGGGACAAAAACAATAGAGTCATGATGAAAGATATAGGTGGTCCAAATTGGTACAGGACATAAACATTGCAATCGTGTGGGTTTCGCCAATTTGGTTATGTTCTTCTTTTCTTATTTTTTTCCTTAAAACGTCACATCCAAACAAGATGTGAGCGCCTGTGGTAGTTCACTCAAATCGTGGACGTGTTCTCTAAGAAAATATTCGCTTTTTTAAATAAACTGAACTACAACTATACATACGTCCGCTTTTACTATAGAAGAACTCGTCTGCTTTTAAATTTTTTCGGTCATCAATTACTAACAAATTTATCGGTCATCGGAAAATCACATGTTTATCGGTCATCAATTACTAACAAATTCCAAAAGATCTCAAAAGAAATATGAAGAATTAAATTTTTATATATACTGTTAATAATCAATATCGATTTCTTAAAATTATAAAAAAACTTATTTATTATCATAACAAAATATAACGTTATGGTTATTGATGATCATCTATGATCAATATTACTCGGTGATGGTCGGTTAGAATCAATAATGATAGATTTAAGTAAATGATGGTCAATTATGGTTTATGGATCAAAATCGGATACATGAAAATTCAGATTTCCAACTTATAGAATTAGATTTTGAAGTTTGGTATGTGTCTATTGATACATGGTAGATTTGATTGTTGGTTATACAAAGGGAATAGATAAATTTTTATAAAATTTACGTCATAAAGACGAGTATTTTTTAACTTTAAAACAATTATAGTATCGTTAGATAGAAAGATAATATTTTTTTTTATGTTTTTAAGGTCATAAATTTTTGTACGTCATTTTCTCTATAGTGCGGTTTATTGTGTTTTTTTGTTAGTTATTTTGCTTTTTTAAAGTAATAAATTCTAAGAGATATATCGGTGAATTAACACTATTTGTGTTTTTGTAGTATGTAAAACATAATGATAAATTAATAATGATTTAATCTAATATATTAAAAATAATGATAAAACAACATAATAATATGATAACACATAATGATATAATGTCTCATTGTGTTTTTTTGTCATCATTGTGTTATCTTGAAAACTATAAGTTTTAAAAAATAAAATTATAAAATAACATAATTATTATTTCTAATTATAAGACACAATGATAAATAATAACAAGTTTATGTAATCTATAAAAAAACAATAACAAACATAACACAATATGTTAACTTAAACACTATAAGTTATAAAACAAAAATAATATAACATTATTGTGTATTTTTAATTGTCAAACATAATGATAGATAACGGATTTATATAATATATTAAAAGAATACCAAGAATAATACAAAATAATCTAAGACGTAAAACACAATGATATATACATATAACAAATGATTAAAAATATATGACATAAGGAACTAATATTTGACACAATAAATGTATTAGACATAATACGCGGACATATTTGACATGATTACCAAACTATCATTTATTTAAAGCAATAAAAAGACAAACTCATAATATTTATTCGGTTTTTAGACTAATTATCATTTGTATAATAACCCTACCCAAATTATTGATACGTGTCAAAATTCATAATTTGGTCCCTATACTTTTTACATTTAAAAATAATTTTGTTTTCTGTTCTGGTCTACATTTTTCGAGTTAACACGCCGTAGTGTACGTGTGCAGTTCAACGTTTTTATACTTATTTTCCTTGTTTAACGGTCCCGTCGTAACCAGTGGCGGAGCTTCAACTCTTTCGTAAGTGGGTGGGGGCGAAATTAATTTTTTTATGGGGGCGAACTCGATATTTATTTAAAAATGTACACTACCGGGTTAAAAATTTACACTATCGGGATAAAATTTAACACTACGGACGAAAAAATAGCCCCCCGGCCCTATGATGCTCCGTCAGTGGTCTTCAAAATCAACTTGGTGTATGTTTTGCGTTTCGCCTAACGGTGGTGTATCATTGGTTCTACGTTTTGGTTGATGGTCCTTAACGTTGATGTGTCTTTAGTGTTACTTGGCATGGTTTTACGCTTATTTTATAACAATTAAAGAATAGATAAGAAATAATGATTTCAAAGTTTAAACCTTTATATTATAATATATGTAATAGCTGATGGTAATAATTATGATTAAATGATATTACTTTCAATGTAAACATTTTGTGGTGGAACACAAATTTAAATCTTAAAAGTGGAGGTAGCAGACGTGCAAGAGGCTGAAAATGTGGGGTAATTAAGTAAACTTTTGCTGACAAAATCTGTCAACATCTTATGACGTTAACGCTTACGTTATACAACGGTTTCAAACTTTACACTGACCAATGATGGGAGATCAAAACCAAGACTTCAAACGATTTCACACCAATGTTATTACACTTTATTTGATTTTTTCGGTTGTTCATATTTATTAATAGAAAAGATGTGTACGGAATTAAACGAATCATTATCAATGTTGGGAATCCACGTAAAGCAAGACCGTGACTCAAAAGTCGAAAGCCGCCAGCCGTTAATTAACAAAAAGCCAAGGTCTAAAAGTACAATCAAGGTAAAGGGTCAAGCGGCCCCGTAGAATTTTGTTTATATAGTCCAAATCTGAAAATATGGTAGGAATTTTAACCATGATTTCATTAAATGGGATGAGATGTGTTAGCACTTACCCCTCATTTCGTTTTGTTTTTAGAGTTAAGTGTGCGATACGTATAGCTTGGGTATGAAATGCTAAAAACTTATGAAAACTACAGAAGTCTTAGATATAAACGTCTTTCTTTTTGTTTCTGAAAAGCGGTGCGTTTTTGTGCTTTACATTTCTGGCCTCGGCTTGTGGATCTCTTGTTTTTGTGCGCCACGTGATTTTTAAAACCAAGCTACCATACTAAAACTGATCTTAAATGTACATCAAAAAACGACTTAAAAGGTTAAAACATGGGCGTACCTAG
>BJCM01166619.1:0-10757 GCA_018326385.1 Flaveria bidentis | reverse complement strand
GATTCTTCATGCGAATGGACCATGCTTATGGACCATACGCATGAATACATCATGCTAATGAACCAGTCGCACGACTGAACTAGGAGACTGGATCAGTCGCACGATTGAGACATAAGATTGACTCAGTCGCACGACTGAACCTTCAGTCATGCGTATGGATCAATCACATGATTCAGTCGCACGACTAAACCATGCTAATGGTTCAGTCGTACGATTGGAAACCCATAACCTATAAATACCGCTTAATTCGTGAAAAACACAACACCTGAAGAATTCGAAACAATCAAGAGCATACTTCATAATACACGAACCCTAGCCGTCTAGAACGTCCAAGGAAGCCTGTCCAACTTCATAGATCATTCCTGATCGATCTCTACTCGTCCATAACGATTAGTTTCATTCTTATATCGATCGAGTAATTGTTCTCACTGATTGGATCGCCAATTAAATAGGATTCCACACTATTTGATTCGGTATAAACGTAGAATGTTAGTATTTCGTACATACACGGTCCTGACACTTTGTTTTAGGAACTATGTATCGGGTTCCAGATGACCCTGACGTTTCAGTTCTTGATGCACTGTTTTGGGAAGGAGTAGAAGAACTAGACACAAATGTTGTTTGTAACAGTGCTCCTGAAACAGCTAGAGTTGGAATTGAGTTGTAAAGTGAAGGATTCTGAACATAGGATCCTTTCTTCGACTGGTATTTCATTCGTAGTTCTTCCTCCCTCAACTTCAAGATGAAATCATTTATGTCTAAGGTCACAAGAATGTCGTTTTGTCTCAGATTAGACATAAATGAATCACATTTATCAGGCAAACCATCAGCAAAGCTTGAAACTTTTTCTTCTATAGATGTTGTCACACCATGAGTGTGCAACTCACTCATCAGATGATAGAATCTGTCAATAATATCATCCAAGCTCTCATTCCCTATCGAAGAGAAATTATCAAATTCTTTTTTGAGAGCTTTAGCCTTCAGTGCTTTGAGAGTTGTGTTTCCATCATATCTTTTCTCCAATGCCTCCCATAACTTTTTAGCCTGTTTCTTCTCGAGATGTCCTTAGGTATTGACAGAGTCAACAAGGCATATACTTTCTTTTCAGCATTGAACAGAATCTTCTGAGCTTCACTCATTAACGTCAACTTGACTCCATTAGCACTGACTGGTACCGTATAACCATCTCAATGGATGTCCAAAGATTTGGGTCAACTCCATTTAAATAGATTTCAAACCGTTGTTTCCACTGTGGATATTCATCTAACGTTAACAGATTTGGCGGTTTATTATGATTTCCAATCTCATTCTCCAGAAGTAGAAGGTTCTGGATGCGAGAGTCCTTTTCGGCAGTAAATGCGGCAAATTGATCTTCCATTGCTTTAAACTTGGTACTTTTAGAATAGGATAGTTTCACTCGTGCGAATGGGCTATGAGTATGGATCACTCGTGCGAATGAAGGATGCGAATGAAGGATGCGAATGAATGCAATCGTACGACTGGGTTTAGTCGTGCGTCTGAACAAGATGATTGGAATCAAACGACTAGAGTTGTTCAGTCGTGCGAATGAGGGATACGACTGAGTTCAGTCGTGCGGATGGAGTATATGATTGAGTTCAATCGTACGAATGGACCAATCGTGCGACTGAAGGCTGCTGTGTTTGTAAAATCGAATATTTTGACACTTTGACACAAAATATGAGTTTCCCAGGAACCATCTGCCGTATGATGAAAAAATAGAACTTTAATGCATGCAAACGTCGAAAACACCTTTAGAAGCAAAGTGGTGAGTCTTTTGATTTAAAACGTAGGTTTTAACACCAAAACTAATCGAATCCACGCAAAATCAAGAGCCAAAGCTCTGATACCACTTGTTAGGACCGTGTACGTACAGAGTACAAACAAATTCTGCGTGAAACCAGATCAAATAGTGCGGAAACCTATTTGATTGGAGATCCAATCAGTGAGAACGATAACCCGATCGATATAACAATGAATTAAACGTTAAGAATGAGTAGGAATCAATCAAGATCAAACTTTGAAGTTGGATTGGTTGTTTAGGACGCTATGGACAGCTAGGGTATATGTATAAGCGAAGTATCTCTCAAAGTGTTCAAAAAGTTTTGTTTTTTCGCGAATTAAGTGATATTTATAGGTTTGCAGTTTTCATTCGTACGACTAAACCATTAGCATGGTTCAGTCGTGCGACTGAATCATGCGGTTGATTCATACGCACGACTGAAGGTTCAGTCGTGCGACTGAGTCAATCTTATGTCTCAATCATACGACTGATCCAGTCTCCTGGTTCAATCGTACGACTGGTCCATAAGCATGATATATTCATGCGTATGATCCATAAGTTTGGTTCATTAGCATGAATAATCACCCGACTAGGTTGAACACATTACTTAATCATTATTGACTAAGAATTATGTACAATAACCTCAAACCCATATAAGATGTTCATACATATGAATTATACCAAATATAATAATAATAATATGAAATATTCAAAGACAAATAAACATAAAATACATATCATATTTCATTGAACAATTACATTACACATGTAAGATATGAAAGACTTTTATATTTAAGCAATTAAACTAAGAACACATGTATCAACACCTAATACACATCGAATTACAAAACTATCCAACCCCTCCCCATACTCTACACAAAGCAAAAGCAAGAGCTAAGTATTGCACCAAACACATCATGATTTAACTTAACATTCACAGTGTTTATATAGTCCTCATAATTAATAATGAAAGAAAATATCTAGATAATAACAAAATAATATAGTCGATCATACATAAATGGTATAATCATTCATGTTGTGTTCTCTGCAATCAGCCATACAACAATGAAAGAATTTGCACAGAAAATATCATCACCACCCAAAAAAAAAAAGAAAAAGAAAAAGCAAAAGCAAAGAAAGAAATACTCTTCATAACAACAAGATATCTCCAAAGATATTAATATGATTTAAGATCTACAACATGTCTTCTTTTCTGGAATTACTTGTGCAGGACCAGGGACAATAATCTTCTTGCCAGCTAACGAACCCGGGTTCCCATTTTGTTCCTCACCTGCACTCAAATTTTTCTTGTTAACTATTCTGAAAATCTCGGTCAAAACTGTCAAGAATGCATCCTCTACGTTTGTTGACTCGAGTGCTGATGTTTCTAGAAAGAATAATCCTTCCTTTTGAGCAAACTCCTTGGCGTCCTCTGTGGGGACCGCCCGTCCATCTTCTAGATCACATTTGTTTCCAATTAGAATGATGACGATGTTTTTGTCTGCGTGGTTGCGTAGCTCTTCTAGCCACCTTGGTATGTGGTCAAATGTTTGGCGTTTGGTTATGTCATAAACCAACATGGCTCCTACCGCACCCCTGTAGTATGCACTTGTCACCGCTCTATACCTGTTTATCAACATTTTAGATTTAATACCAAAGTGATAAGCTACTGGAATAAAAAAAATGATAATGGAATTGCATTCAACTCTGTTCCGTTGTAATTTTGCGTTTGGACATTAAATAATTTTCGGATTGGGAAAGTAAAAGACGACGAATGATGGACTCGCCCTTTGGAATTTAACAAAATGATGTTACAAACTAGTGGTAATTGGTAAATCAAGCATTACTAGTTTAATATGTCAAGAAATAAAAAATACACTTGTTCGTTATTCATTATGATATCAAACCTAGATATTGATCTTTTCCCGCAAATTATGATCTTGATGACTATATGGTTGCTCCACATAGAACTGATTCATATATTGCAGCAAGATTGGCTATGTGTAATGATGAACAGGCTTATTTAAACTATCAAATCACATATGGTTGGAAGAGATTGAATTTCTAAACAATTATGATAACAAACAAAATCATGTAAAAGATATTACCAAAATAAGGTGATGTATAATTGCATATAAGTATGTATGTGATAATGTGCGTGTGTAAACCCTGGATGGAGAAAATAATCAGTCAAAATATATGGGAAGCATTGTCTTAACCCTTAAAACTAGCTAAGAAGATGATATGCTAATCATATGTACCAAAACTATCAAAAATCCCACAGTTGATACTATAGTAGAGTGATCAAAAGACAAATCGTTCATCTTCTTTGTGACATACACACATTAAAACACAAAAGATGATATCAGAATAGCTTTCAAACCCACCTTCAATAATCCATAAATCAAAACGGATCAAATAACAAGACGGGAAGCAAAAATAGTTTTGTTTACAAAACATACGATAACCCAACCAGGTGTCAACTCAATATAACAACTCTTGTAGCCACAGCATATAGAGATTTAAGACTTGAGTAAGCATCCAATCAAAACATCTATGCAATCTGGAAGGTAAAATTCAAATCATATAACTGGACAACATTTGAATATTCAAACTCGGAATCAAAAACTAAAGAGGATTGATCCAGAACAAAGAGAAATCTTGCAAGAAATCACAAAGACCCAATCAAAAGATTGAGTAGCTTTTCCAAAGATTGCCCATCACTCCAAAAAACATGGCATTGCAGTGTTGTAAATATCGGACTAGTCGGGCGATTAATCAGCGACGGAAAGCTTCCGCTTCAATTTTCCCTAATCGGAGCCATAAATTGCTAATAGGTCAAAACAAGGTAAAAATCAGCCCTAAATGGATTCCAACTAACCAAAATGGATTCCACATTGATAGTAATAGTCCTATAGAAGCTAGCTACAGTAAGCTAGTCTCCAATTTAGCACATAACTAGAAATAAACTCAAAACAGACTCTGATGCATACAAATCGGGGATAATCTTCTCAAATCAACATAACAAAACATGATCTTAGCTACCAAAATCACTACATTCAAATCAAAATCAAAATCTAGGTCAACAAAACCACACATTATCAACATATGCACAAATAAAACGCAACACGAATTAGTACTCCCAACAACAATGCCAAATCAAGTACAACCAAACCAAAATACCACAAGATCCACATCATAATCACAACCCATAACAAGAAATCATACCGTTCCTGACCAGCAGTGTCCCAGATCTGAGCTTTAACAGACTTGTGCTCGATCACAAGCGTTCGAGTCTGAAACTCAACACCAATAGTGGCTTTTGAATCCAAACTGAACTCATTTCTAGCGAATCGAGCAAGAATCTGCGATTTTCCCACCGCAGAGTCTCCGATTAACACCACTTTGAAGACATAGTCGATCTTCTGGCTGGGGTCACTGTAACCACCGCCGCTAGCCATAGATCGATGATCTTGAGATGGAAATGGAGATTTGGGAGGAGATGTAAAGGGGTTTGATGTGATCTTGTGAAGAAGATTGTTGGAGCAATTGAAGAGAGTAAGTAATTGAGGGGCAATGATGAAGGTGATATATTGAAGATGTTGACGTGATGACATGCGGATATTTTGGACTTGTTCTTCGGACGGCTATTGTGACATGGTGAAACGTCAATTTCGTCAAACAAGCAAAACTAAACTAGATGTGTAAATAAAAAACAAAACATATCCCTTAAATTAAAATATCCGGTGAATTACGGGACGTTTGGTTTGTCGAATTTAAAAGATTTTTTTTTGGAAACCTGAAATGTGTTTGGTTGATAGGATTGGAACGTAAGATATCTAAAAGAGAAATAGTATCCTTAAACTTTAAGATTTGTAAAACGATCTAGAAATTAATTAAAACTTTAACAAAAAAAACAAAAATGAGATCCCAAACGACGTCATGACTTGCTAAATTTTTTAACTAGCCATTTGCACTACGAAAGTTAGTAGAACATCTTTTCGTATGATTTGAAAGTTTTTGCTTGTTGCTTATCATACAAGGAAGCTATCAATTGTAACTTTCGTAGCTTTGGTGTGTCTTGTGTACACTACATCTCATAAACTTTGAATTACTTCATTCATAAACTCGATCGTTAACTTGAGAGTGATTGAAAAATCCATAAGAATCGCACAACGCGAATGAAAAATTCATAATAAGAAAATGAGAGAAACATGAGAGAGATTGATAAAATATAGTGTGTGGATTGTATGTGTCAGAGGTTAGTTTAAATAGATCTTTATATTAAAAAAAATCCCCAATGGTTAACTCCCTCATCTTCGTCGAGGTGTGCCGGGGCATGATTGGCCAACATGGCCTTCATGGGTGTGACAGTAACACTTGCTCCTATAGCACTGTAATTGAAATCAAGCCGTCTTTAAGGATATAGGGGTTGGTGATTGCACAAGCCTACGTTATAAAAGGGATCTTAATTTTTTTCTTGTTTAAATTACATAGGTTATAGGTTGATTACATACAACAACGACCGGTTGTAATGAAAGAAAGAGACCTCATAAACATGATTTTAAGAAAAAAGAAAAAAAACCTAGAATACTTGACTTCAACTAGTAACTAATGTTGGTGGCGGTGACTATTTATTGTTATAACAATTACAAATTTGTTTATATATATAAACCTTTAACGGGTTTATTTTTACATGTAACACGATGCTTCTGAAATCTTGAAGAGGACTTTGATTGAATTGGTTGTTAATTAGAATCATATCGAAGCATTTAATAACGCATAGATATCACATTTTCCATAAATTCTATTTATAAGATTTTTAATTCTTTATTTGTCTTGGTTTCAATGAATTACAATTTTCCTTCTGAAATTGCTCATGTTTTCTTCGGGTTACTTTATGCATTTCGCACAAAAAATATCATTTTATATAGTAACATTCTACTACTTATATCTATCGGGTGATGAATTTCATATATTGATTTTGATTGATTTATTAGTTTTGAGAAGCGATATGGATGCCAAGTTTGAAAATTTGTATATTTTGATAAATTGAGGTCATAAAACAAGAAGAAATTACTGCTTTGTATCTCTATGACACATACGTATACTATAATTTTATGATGGGGTATGCATCGATAACCCAAATGGGACCTATAGTTAATATTATGTGTATAGCTAACATAAAACATGAAAAACCTATCATTTTATTGTGCTTTAACAGAACTTTTTTAGAAAATTTGTTTAATCCTAAATTTTAATGAAATAGTAGTATAATATATCGAATAAACGTCTAATGAAGAAACAAGCCTATTTTGAAGTCAAGCTTAAAAGTATCCAAATAATCTTTATAGACCAACACTTGGTTAGAAACAAAGACAACAAAATGTCTTTTAACATATAACGAGTTGAGCTACTTTATAAGATAAACCACCCACTTAAAGCTCGTACCTCTTCTTATTGTCCAAAAATAAAATAAAATTAAATTAAATAAATCTACGTATGATATATATCTAATATAATAAAGAAAATTTTATACGTGTCTTTGGACATTTTTCTACCCCCACCATCGAAGCTCCACATAAGTTTTTTGTTCATGTTTTATTATCACAACAACTTAAGCATTTAATAATGCGTTGCTAATTATATTATATTATATAATTTCCAAATTATAAAACAATTTTTTTTGATATTTTAAAACATATTTGTTATTATAAAAAAAATTTAAAAACAAAGTTTTATAAAATATAATTTTTAATGCAAAGAACTTAAAGAAATGAAATTGTTTAAAAGGCATTTTATAAGAAATTAGAGTCTTTAAAAGAATAATTTTTAAAAGCATAAGTATTTTAAAGTGAAAATTTGAAAATATATTATTATTGTTTTGTTATCTAAATGAACTATCATATGCAATTTTAATAATTAAAATCTTAAAATTTTATTTTTTTATTTTTTAAATATTAATAATAAATATATATTTTATATATTTATTTAATCTGTGTATTACACCAGTTCATAAACTAGTTATACAATAAATCAAAAGCTGTTGTGCAAATAATATATCGACTATTGTGTTAGCGCCTCATTAATAAAAAAGTATAAGTGATTAAATCACATGCTATAAAATTTATTGGTAGTTGCAGTTGAGCTACAAATGAACCGAACAAACACGCACAACGACTTGTTCATGTTCGTTAATTAAGAAATAAACTTGTTTATGAACTGTTCACAAACACTTACCGAACAGGTTTTTTTGTTCATGTTCGTTTATTAAGTAAATAAACATATTCTTGAACTATTCACGAATACTTACCAAACACAAACAAACACAAATAAAATTAAATGAAAACGAATACATGTTTATGAATATTGCGAACACAAAGAACTCCCTTAAAACAAACGAATATAAATGATCGTATATTTTTTTCAGAATAAAATCAATGTTTTCATCACAAAATTACCAAAAATAAATAAATACGTAACATAAATATCCAAAAACACTTGACCTACTTGACATAAAAATAACTAAATTAAGAACATAATCGAACATAAATGAACACATTATCGAATGTTCACGAATGGACATTAACGAACATAATCAAACACTTATCGAACGTTCACGAACATAAATGAACGAACATGGTTTGTGTTCTTGTCGTTCTTTTAACTAAATAAACAAAAAAAATTTGTTCGTGTTCGTTCATTTACTAAATAAACGAACTTCCCGCCGAACAGTTCACGAACTGTTCACTGAATGTTCAATTCGTTTACAGCTTTAGTTGCGGCCTTTATTCTATCAAACAAGTGGAATCATCGATTAAAGGAATATACTAAGTGTGGATTATCACTCAAGTCTCAATAACCATACATGTAATGCTCACTATCCAAAAAGCATACAATTCACGTCAAAGTTATCGTCAATCTACCAAATTAATTTGAGAAATATATGGAAATTAAACTATTAGAAACCCAAACCATGCATATCATTAAGTCTACATTTTTATGCAAACTTTACTTTAAAAGACAATATGCAACCATGCATATCATTAAGTCTACATTTTTATGCAAACTTTACTTTAAAAGACAATATGCAACCTTGATTTAGACTCTTTAATTGTATTTTTTTATCGGAGCACATTTGACTATTTAAAAGTCATCACAACTTATTTATTGTGCTTAATTGACTATAATTATCAACCAAATAACGTGTTTCAATTTCATTAACATTTTAGCCAATTCAATTTAAAAAGGAACCTATTTGATTACGTTCAAATACCTAAGATTGGACTGGAGCCTTATTAACTGACCCATTACCTTTGAAAAACCTTTGAAAATTATGAATTGAATTTGTCATCTATGTATGCATTTTAGTCACAACACATATGTCTTGTAATGAACCCGATAAATAATTGATTTGGGTCAAATAAATTAAATTCTTCGTTCGAACAAAATCAACACTTTCTGTTCTTACCGTGGATTAGCATTCATATCAATTTCACTGATAATATGATCTATTTCCATCAATTAGTGATGATTATAGCACATGTAGAAAAAGGAGTTGTGTAAGGCCCCGTTCCCGGGACGTTTACAGCTGGCTAATAATCGCTCATAAAACATATAATTACATTTAACTTTCATAAAGTATCACAACGGAAAATTAAAATAACTTTTTCATTATAGATGCTTTTGCAAAATAATACAACATTCATAATACAATTTTGTTTGTTCGTATTACAATGCAAAAACATTAACAAAAGAATGTCATCCAAATGCCAATAGCTGCCCCGCGCCATCCTCAACAATGCTCACCTGTCAACTGAAAAATGCATAAAAAGTCAACGTTGCTGAGTGAGTTCTAGTTTAACATAAATACATACTTTACATTCATTAAACCGTTCTTTACTCAAACATGTAATCACACATCATACGTACACATAGATAATATCATTATTATCTTCATCATTCGTTCGTTCATCATTACATCCTTTCATTTCGTCAACACCATGATGTTTATCCATGAGTCATGCATAAAGCTGGTACTGGACCGAAGTCTATCATAAACCTTCCATCATGGCGCACCGCAGCCTTGCCACAGTAACGAATGTAAATTCAGGTGTACCATTGTCACGTGCTATGCCCTTCCGTCATGCATAAAGCTGGTACTGGACCGAAGTCTATCATAGGCCTTCTATCATGGCGCATAGCAGCCTGGCCACAGTACTGAAGGCAAGCAACAATGGTTCCATACAATTGGTCAATCACAAAGAAAAACCCCGATGTGCATCCTTCTGGGGTAGCTAACCCGCACACCGTTGGGCTAACACCCTTCGTTAGGCGTGTCCCGACATACAAGGCTTGCAAGACTTCCATTACTTCCATTGTTCATTAATGCATGCATTCATTCATCATGTTCCTTTTTTCATTATCTTTCACCTTACATTACATAATACTTTCATTTCATTCATTAACATTCGATGTAAAGCCATGAGAAAATAATCATACATCTCAAGGAACATAAACATAACATTCAGTCATCATCATGCATGGCATCATACATACATAACATAAATCATGCATAATCATACAACATCATACATCATCATCATGCATAATCATACAACATCATACATCATCATCATGCATATGCATCAATCACACATCATAACATGCCCATCTGTATACACATGTCCCTAGTTCTAGTCTAGTGATCTTAAATGTAATAGACTTTCATCTTGTAACACATTTGTAATGTTAAATCTATGAAATGAAAAACTCTTCTGTGAATGTTTGTTGATTGTTTAATGTTATATATATTGATATTATGTAATGATACACGCACATATGAACATTTTATATAGGATTGCAGTTGTTAGACATGTTCTGAATCATTAAAGGTTCAAAAATGTGTTTAACTAAGTAATCTGATTCAGTCGCACGACTGGACCATGCGAATGGG
>BJCM01166618.1:0-15842 GCA_018326385.1 Flaveria bidentis | reverse complement strand
AGATCATTATTTTTATAAATATGTAAGGTCTATAAAATGTTATTAATATTTATAAGATTTTAAATATTCAATTAAAATAAATAATCAAATTAAAAGTTCTTATTAGATTTATAAAGTCTACAAAGATTTAATAGAAAAGAAGTTGTTAAATTAAAATTAAAGTTTTAATAAATTTAAAATTTAAATTGTAAGAATTCTTTTATTTATTTAAATTATTTAATTATATAATCATAACCTCCTTTTAAAAGACTTATAAATCACCATTAACACCATTCATAACCTCCTCCTAACCTCAAGTATAAAAGCAAAGCTTAGGCCTCACTTTTCATTTGTTCATTCTCTAAAAATCTCATTCTCATATCTTTCCTTCATCCATTGGTTATGATCAAGTTGAAGAATTTTATTTTTCAAGAAATTTCAAGAATTCTTAATACTAAGGTAATCTTTTATTGCTTTTATATTATAAATTTCAATCATCCTAACATCTAATTGTTCTCATGACTTTATGTTCTTACTATTGTTCTTTCTTCTACCAAATCTCTTTTTATTTTAATAATTATCATTTTATCATTAACATGTAAATAATCACTAACCTTATAACAATCACTAACATTCCTAAACTAAGCTAACAACACGCTAACATAAACAAAGAATCCCGTTTGCATATGGACGGCTATGCCGCCGCATTCGGTTATTCCACAAGATCATTTTTCTAAATGATGGCTATGCCAAAGTCTTAGAATATTTTTATAACTAAAATGAAGACTAGTATACCATTTATTGACATAAAAAATTGTTTTAACCTGTTTCATGCTTTAACGATTTTAAAAGTGCACATAAGTGTCTTACTACAATTCTGGCAGAATATAATCTTACTTCAACCGACCATAACTTGATCATAAAAAACTAAATTTGAGTAAACTAAGACTCCAATATTAATTTATTGAACTACCTTTTTAACAACAGTTTATACGTTTCAAACTCAATCGGACGACTCCACAATAGCCTTCACAAGATAAGTGAGTATTTCAGCACCTTCTGTCTTGTGCTGCTTGTTTGACCTATTTACGGATATTTTCATAAAAATGTTTCTAAACGAAAGTTGTCCGGGAGACTTTGAAATAGTCAAATATAAATTTTTATAATTTTATGAAATCTTTTACTATTTAAAAAACGTATTTAAACACATACCAAACATTCTGTCCAGAATCTAAAATTGGTACAATAATCGTTTTTAAATCTACCTTTCGCTTATTGGCATTCCTAAGCGTCTTAATTTCTTGTAATGAATTCCGACCTCAAGTTATTGTTTTTTTATCATTTAGGATATCACCTTTGACTTTTGACCTTCAAGTTTTCTTATGTACTCTACAACCATCACTATTCTTGTGAGTCTTCCATGTAAGTTCTCCATGCCCCCTTTTTATTTTATTTCACATCTTTTGGGGTGAAACATGTTAACCTTATAAACTTACGCTTCTAAACATCTTGATACTTGTAAATGCACTTGCAATTCATCTTTACTTTTATTTTTCGTGGTTATTTGTGTTATTGTAAGTCTTATATGAGATACATATTTTGTTTACAATCATTAACTATTGCTAGCCTGGCGACGTCTTAGATCTTTGGGCCTGACAAGCCTATTTGGTGCTAAAGCCGATGTATTGCCAGCTCTTGATGGCGTATGCTTATTCATCATGGGAACCAAGTACACTTAGGCAATCATATATACTTGTAATCAAGTCGAGGTTTGGTTGTAACTGTATGTGTTCAATAAGCTTGCTAACTCGTAACCATCGACATGAATTGCTACTTGTAAACCTTTATATATATATATATATATATATATATATACATACATATATATATGTATGTATATATATATGTATATATATGTATATATATATGTGTGTGTGTTTAACCC
Organism: Flaveria bidentis; assembly: GCA_018326385.1. Taxonomy (NCBI): domain Eukaryota; kingdom Viridiplantae; phylum Streptophyta; class Magnoliopsida; order Asterales; family Asteraceae; genus Flaveria; species Flaveria bidentis. Next base: position 13,918 of record BJCM01166618.1, on the reverse strand, counting down.
ATGGGAACTCACCAACTTTATAGTTGACCCTTTATTTTTAACATGTTTCAGGTTTACTACTTGAGGTTTCTCTTCGTGCTCATATAAGACTTCGACCTAGTTTAACTAAATATGTTATTTCTTTGTTTGAAACTTTTGTATCGTATGGACTTATTTGTCTTGTAATGTTCAATGAACAATAATATTTAATATTATTTCAACTTAATTAGTTCCATGTGCTATGAACAATCATTTCACATTCGTCCGCCCCGATGATTCCGTCATCGGTCAGGGTGTGACATGAAGGAGCAGGATATTCCTAAGACAGCTTTTCGCACGCGCTATGGACATTAAGAGTTTCTCGTTATGTCTTTTGGTTTAACCAACACGCCAGCTACTTTTATGGACTTGATGAATCGAGTGTGTTTGCCGATTTTAGATAAATCAGTGATTGTGTTTATTGATGATATCCTGATTTATTCGAAGAGTAAGGATGAGCATGCCAGTCACATTCAAGAGGTATTGGGGATGTTGAGAAATAAGAAGTTGTATGCTAAATTCTCTAAGTGCGTGTTTTGGTTGCGTGAAGTTCAGTTTTTGGGTCATGTGGTGAATCTCGAGGTGATTATGGGGGACCCGGCAAAGGTGGAGGCGGCGATGCAATGGAAGTCACCAAAGTCGCCATCCGAGATTTGTAGCTTCTTGGGTTTGGCGGGCTATTATAGGAGATTTATTCAAGACTTCTCTAAGATAGCTTCTCAGTTGACTAAGTTGACCCGCAAGGATGTGAAGTTTGTATGAGGACAAGATCAAGAGAAGGCTTTTAAGGAGTTATAGGCAAGGTTTCAAGCCCCTGTCTTGTCATTACCCAAAGGGAGTGAGGATTTGGTGGTTTATTCAGATGCTCCCTACTCGGGGTTGGGATGTATGTTGATGCAAAGAGGAAAGGTTATAGCATACGCATCCCGATTGTTGAAGGTTCATGAGGTCAATTATCCTACTTATAACTCAGAGCTAGCAGCTGTGGTCTTTGCGTTAAAGATTTGGAGGCACTGCCTATACGAAACGAAGTGCACCATATTCACTGAACACAAGAGCTTGAAGTACTTCTTCGAGCAGAAAGATCTAAACATGAGGCATATGAGATGGTTGGAGCTTATAAAAGATTATAATTTCGAGATCCATTACCATTTTGGCAAAGCCAACGTGGTGGCGGATGCCCTTAGCCAAAAGCAGAAACCTGAGCTGATCCGGGTGAAGGCTTATCAGTTGATTATGACCTCTGATGTGATGAAGCAGGTCAAGGAGTTTCAAGAAGAGGCATTGAAGGAAGATCATCTTAACTTTGAAAGAATAAGAGGTCTAGAAGCGGAGTTGGGTGAAAACACACTCGGTGTTAGAACTTGATTCGGACGGATGTGGATTCCTTGTTTTGGGGATCTACGTTGAAAGATTATGGGTGAGGCTCATAAGACTCAATACTCTATCCATCCTGGTGCCACGAAGATGTATCAAGACATGAAGAAGGATTATTGGTGGCCGGGTATGAAACGCGATGTAGCGGAGTATGTGAGTAAGTGCCTCACTTGTTTACAAGTGAAGGCCGAGCAATAGAAGCTGTATGGGAAGATCCAACCATTGGATATACCGAAGTGGAAGTGGGAGCATATCACCATGGACTTTATTATGAAGCTACCGCGTACCGCGCGAGGGTATGATGCTATATGGGTGATAGTTGATCGTTTGACGAAGAGTGCTCACTTCCTACCGATACGCAAGACATATTCATCTGAGAGGTTGGCGGATCTGTTCATCGAAGAGATTGTAACTCGTCATGGTGTGCCAGTATCAATTGTGTCTGACAGCGACACCTGGTTTACATCATAATTTTGAAAGAAATTCTATGATGCGATGGGGACGAGGTTACACATTAGCACGACTTATCATCCTCAGACAGATGGTCAGTCAGAGATGACGATTCAGACACTTGAGAATATGCTTCAGGCATGCGTCATTGATTTTGGAGGTAGTTGGGATGACCACTTACCATTAGCTGAGTTCTCATATAACAATAGTTATCATGCCAGCATTGGTATGCCCCCTTATGAGATGTTATACGGTAGAAGATGTAGAACACCCGCTTGTTGGGGTGATATTGGCCATAAAGAGTTAAGGAGTGTCGAGGTGGTGGAGGCTATGACCGATAAGCTTGAAAAGATCAAAGCCTTTATGAAGGCCGCCAAGGATATGCAAAAGTCGTATGCTGATAAGAGACGTAGACCGATTGAGTTCCAGGTTGGTGATAGAGTTATATTGAAAGTCTCACCTTGGAAAGGTATCATTCGGTTCAGAAAGCGGGGCAAGTTGAACCCAAGGTACATAGGGCATTTCCAAATCATTGCTCGAGTAGGAGAAGTGGCATATAGAATGGAGTTACCTAATGAGTTAAGTGGAATTCAACTGACATTCCATGTATCTCAACTGAGAAAGTGTTTAGCAGACGAGGATTTGGTTGTACCACTGGAAGATATTGAGGCAGATGAATAGCTAAATTATATGGAGCAACTAGTGGTACAACCATATCCTCGTCTACTAATCACTTTCTCAGTTGAGATACATGGAATGTCGGGTGAATTCCACTTAACAACTAAGGAATAAAGTGGTTTCTCTTGTGTGTGTATAGTGGAAGCATAGGAAGGGATCTGAGTTTACTAGAGAGACTAAAGACAAGATGAGGCAGCATTGACGAATAACAGGTTTCTGGGACGAAACCTATATAAGGGGGGTGGACTTGTAACACCCGGTTAGTTTTTTTAAGACATGAAAGAAAGAATAAAAGTGAAGGAAAAGAAAGAAAAACTATAAAACCGAAGTTGAAGGGTTAAAAGTGTCAAAAGGACAAAATTTTGAAACAGTTGGTGAATAAAGCAACATGGCCGCCCTTGTTGCCTACTCATATCACTCATTCGGATTTTTGTAGAGAGAGAAAGAAGAGAAGCAGAAAACTCTTGGGTTTAGAGAGAAGAACCATAATAGATCGAATCGAGGTAGGAATTAATGGTTTTATGGTGTTCTTAACCGGAATTTGCCTCGATTGTATGCTTATATGTGTTGTGTGTTCGTTCATGTGTGTTTTTGGTGTGTTTTAGGTGTTGAACTTGTAGCAAACGAGTTTTGAAGGAAGTCATACCCATAGAGCTGCTAAGATGAGTTCTAGAACCTCCTTTTTACTTATTTTAAACTGATTTAGGGCTGTAAATACATGTATGAACTTTTTTATAAAAATGTCTTTTCACCCGTATGTAAATGAGTTTTTGTTTTGCGGGTGGGGTTTGATTTGGGTGTTATTATGGTTATGATTATGCTATGAATGTGCTTATATGGCTTAGAATGTAAGATTTAAGCTTAGAACATATTAAATGATTATTGGGGACTGGATTTAGTTAACTAAGTTTGACTTAGACTGCCCATACGCCCAAATAGTGGCCGATGCGCCCAACGGTTAAAACTGCCTAAGTGTTACCATGCGCCCAAATAGTGTCCATGCGCCTAGAATTAGGCTGAAATTGACTAAGTGTCCAGGCGCCCGTAATTCCCATGCGCCAGCATAGTGCCCATGCGCCTAGAAATTTGCCCAGAATTGACTAAGTCTTGCCCATGCGCCTAGAAGTTTCCCATGCGCCTAAGTGTTCCCCATGTGCCTAAAAGGCCATGCGCCTGCAATAGTGCCCATGCGCCTAAGACTTAGAATATTTTCTAAATTTTTGGGGAAAATGTTAAGTGTAGGCTTTAACTTCGGATGATCCCGGGGGTGAAGTAAGTTGACTTTTGATGATGTATGAGATATGATATGGCATGTATGATGATTGTTATGTCATGTATAATGGTGCCTTGTATGGTGATGTCTTGTATGTTTATGTTTATGTTCCTTATTATGTACGCTTATTTTCTATGGCTTTACGTTGAATGTTTATGAATGAAATGAAAACTATTATGTAACGTAAAGTGAAATATAATAAAAAGAGGAACGTAATGAAAGAATGAATGCATTAATGAATGAAAGTAAGAAAGTCATGCAAGCACTAAAAGAAGGTTCACACCCAATGAAAGGTGTTAGCTCAACAGTGTTCTGGTTAGATACCCCGAAAGGATGCACACTGGGGCCTAATCCTTGTGATTGACCATATGTATGGGATCCGTGTCGCTTACCCTAGGTACTAGAGTCAGCTTCGTGCATAATGTCCGAGGTATTTGATAGACCTCAGGCCCAGTAACCAACCTCATGCACAATGTTCGAGGTATAGCATAGACATTGGTTCGAAATGAAAGAGAAAAGATAATGATGAGTGTACTTGCCCTAGGTACTAGAGTTAGCTTCGTGCATAATGTTCGAGGTCTTTGATAGACCTCAGGCCCAATAACCAGCTTCGTGCACAATGTTCGGGGTACTGTACATGTCATCGGAAGTAATGAACGTACGAAAGATAAGTAAGAAAGATTATGAATGAAAGTGAATGATATTGATGAATGATGAAAGAATGAAAGTTAACGAACGAATGATGAAGATAATAATGATATTATCTATGTGTACGTATGATGCTTGATCGCGTAAGAATGTAAAGAATGGTTTTGAAAGAAAGTAAAGTATCTTTTATTTTAAAACTAGAACTCACTCAGAAACGTTGACTTTTATGTGTTTCCAGTTGACAGGTAATGGTTGCTAAGGATGGCACGGGGCGGCTACTTGGCTCATTTTGGATGAAATCCATTTTGTATAATGTTTTTGTGATGTAATGCAACAAGTTATTTTATAATCAGTCAACGATGTATTATTTTGAAAAAGCAATTATAATGAAATGAAATGTGTTTTAAATTTTTCCGCTGTAATGTTTTATTAAAGTTATCATAAATATATATATTTTATGTGCAATGATTGACCAGTTGTGAGCATCCCAGGAATGGGACCTTACAAAAAAAGTTATCTTGGTAACCCTTTGTATCTTCATCCTAGTGATTCTTGTATATTAAATATAAAATTATAAAGAAGATAAAACTATGTAGCATGGGCTAATGCTATGAAACTAGCACTTCAAGTTAAAAGGTAGGTTTCATTGATGGAAAAAGTAAAAAATCTAAGGATGTTGAGGCATTGGCAAGCTAGTGGGAAAGGTGTAACTCAATAATTCTAACATGGATTCTTAATTTTATATCAGAAGAGTTATATGTGGAACAAATGTTTTCTGAATTTGCATCTGAAGTGTGGCCTTATCTTAAAGAAACCTATAATAGGATAGATAGGTTTGTTGTTTTTGGATTACATCAAAAAAATAACTCACTAGAACAAAATGGCAGCATGTGTTTGAATACTATCATAAATTAAATATAATGTGAAAACAAATGGATAACATGCTTCAATTTCCATATTGTACATGTAAAGTTGCTAAAGAATTCAATGATTTCAGTCAATTAATAAAACAGATGTAGTTTCTCATGAGCCTTATTGACATTTATCAACTTGTGAGAACCATTCTTCTAATTAACCTATTACCTACTATCAAAAAAACTTTTTCAATTATTTCCAACAAATATTCAAACAATGTGTCAAAAATAACATTTCACATGTCGGTTTTATATAAAAACAACTTAATATTTCAAGAGGTCTAAACCTTAATTTGAAATGCACTCACTATAATAAATTTGGACATACAATTGAAGATGTTTCACCAAAAGAACAAACAAAAAGGGTCTCAATTCTCTAGTTAGGGTACAAAAAACAAATATCCCTTTGGATGTCAACCTAACAAAACAAACTTTGCTTCTTCTCCTCCATTGACAGCTCTCACAACTGATTAAGTAACTAAATTGTTAGGTTTTTTGAATGAAAAGTCCAACCAAAACTCTCAAATCAATAAAATAGGAGGTACTTCCTTCTTTGTTTTCTCTCACTACAAGAAAAAGAGTCTATGGCGACTACACCTATGGCGACGACATATTGGCGTCACTATAGGTCACCTATGGCAATGACATGTCGTCGCCATAGGGTCAGCTTGGTTTTGGCTACTGCACACCTACGGCGACGACAAGTTGTCGCCTTAGGTCCTACATATCGTTACGACAAAAAAAATCATAGCCAAGAATTGTCGCCATAAGTCATTTTGCTATAATTTTCATTTATTTTTAATCATACAAAAAACTAAAAATGTGCGTCCACCCTATGGCGATGACATGTCGTCGCCATAGGTAAAAACATTTTTTTCTTTTTTTACTCTAAATAACTTGGAGGGAAATAATCCGCCTTTTATGAAACATCTATGACAACTTGGAATTCATATGGACTGTCAGAGAGCTTTCAGGGATAGAAGATTTGATATGAAGAAATATTTTTTTGAATCAAGGAAGTTATGATGATATAGAGCGGGTTAGGAGTCATCCTCTAGATTACCAGAGTCTAGAGGAATGGGACAAGGTAGTTGAGTTGTTCACAAGTGAAGAACATAAACGTCTTTCACAGAAAGGCTCCGATAATAGAGCTAAACAGCTTTATCCAAGTTTGCATGGGAGCCGTTCCTATGCCCAGAGGCGATATCTTCAAGTAAGAAGTCATTTTATCCAATTATGTATTATTATTTTTTTAAATTTAAACATTATTATTTTTAATGGTTAAAGGAGCAACAAATAGGGACCTTGAGCCACATTGAGATGTGGAGGAGGGCATATTATAGGGAAGGGTTTGGATAGGTCAACTCGAGGGCAGAAGAAGATTGGGTAAGTTTAAAACTTTATGATTGTTGAATATGTTATTATCATGTATTTATATGTTGCTAGTACTTTAATTAAATTTGGTATGTTAGTTTGTTAATCTAGCAAATTGTTTAAGTTAAGATCAAACACTTGGATACTATTACTTTCATTATTGGTTATTAAAGCTTTGAAATTGTTATTTACTACTTATGTTTGAACAGGATGGTTTTTCCATTTTACAGCAACTATGCTATCGAACTTTCATAAAAATCTAATAATTTTTTATTTTGTTCTTTAATAATGCAAGAAAAAATTGAAAATTAATATGAACAAATGGAAATGGAGGCGGGTGAGTCACCCGTAAATGGGATGGAATGTTTGGAACGCGCCTTAGGACAAAGGCGTGGTCACACGAGAGGTGTTGGACGAAAGATAAGTAACATCTCTCACTATGAAGCATCAAGCAAGTCGTCATCACATCGGGATGAGGAACTTACTGCACTTAAGAAACAAGTGTGTGAAATGCATGAACATATGAATGAACTTGGAAGAAGTAAATCTAATCTTGATAACAATGAAGATAATCAATACGATGATAATTAAATAGTTAATTTGTATGGTTTGTAAAAAATTTAAATGATGTTTGCATTGGTAGTTTCGTTTGTATAACTCAAATCATATCAACTTTCTTTTAGGTATTTATGATATTAGCTCTCGTTTTAGTATATAAATAACCTGAAAAATTATAAAAAAATCAAGTTAATAAAAAAACTAAATATTAAAAACAAAAGAAGTTGGTCTAGGACGACGACATGTTATCACCATAGTGTTGGTCAAATTTATTTTATTTTAAAAATTTTTAAGTAATTATAAATAATAAATGACCTATGGCGACGACATGTCGTCTCCATAGCCCAGAATAAAAATTGTTTTTAATTAAAATATAATGCGAGAAATTCTTTGGCGACAACTTTGTGGGGAGGACATGTCGTCGGGATAGACTTTTGTGGCGACTACACCTTTGGCGACGACAATAAAATGGGCTATAGCGACGGAGCTGTGGCGACTAGGGCTATGGCGACGACATGTCGTCGCGATAGGCTATGGCGAAGACAAACACACCCTATCGTGGGACAAATGTCGTCGCCATAGCCCAGTTTTCTTGTAGTGTCTAATTTCTTTTCAAGTGGAAGTGTGCTTAGTTTCACTTTCAATGTCTGCTCAAGGAGTACCTTAGATTTGGTTATAGATTATGGAGCTAAAAACATATGATCATGAGTGATATAAATCTCTTTAATCAAATCGATATTTCTGGTCTAAACACTAACGTAAAACATCTAAATGACGCAACTGCTACTGTCACCATAATTGGTAGCGTACATTAGAATAATAATGTAACTCTTCATGATGTTTTCTGTATCCCAGAGTACAATCTTAACCTCATATATGTCCTCAAGTTGGCCCATGACAATAAAATGTCAAACATTTAATGAAACCCACTACTATGTTCAAGGTTCACTCACGAAGAAACCCCTGGCGACTAGTAGACAAATAGATGGCCGATCTACATTTTTTATGATGACCCCATCAACAAAAGTTTGTCTAAATAGTTATGACACAGTTGACATTTGGCATTATAGGATGGGACACCCTTCAAATCAGGTCTACATGGGTTAAAAGAAAACTTAGGTTTAAAAACTAAACTTTTCACAACTCCTAGTGATATATGTCACAGGGCTAGGCAACACCGTGAACTTTTTTTCATTAAGCAAAAATGTGGCTACTAGTATGGGTGATCTCATACACTTAGATGTACCGGTCCCTACAAAGTATCAAATAAAGAAGGATTTGATACTTCCTTGCAATTTTTGATGATGTTTCAAGAACAAAGTGTGACGATTAATTGAAATCTCACAACAGACCTCAATCGAACAACATTAGCTAGAGTTAATCGAAGCACCCGGTTTCATTAGTCACTTCATGTTTTTAGTCTTAAATGAATATTAATTGATTAATTTGTTTTAATTGGATAATTAGGATGTTGAAAAAGACTAAAATACACTCATATTTAACTGAGGTTTTAACGGAGTTAGTGGGTGGATGAAAATGACAACATCTAGTAAGCTACATTGACTGAAATGACAAAAACGTAGGAGATGAAAATAATATTTTACTCTTATTTTAATGAAACATAATGATTAAGTATTCATTAACATTGAAAGTTTCACAAGCCTGCTAAAAGCTTAATTTAATAAACCAATTAAAATTTTCAAAAGTGACAACGGTTTAGAGTTTGTAAATGCAAGATTTTCATAATATAATAGGAAAAATGATATTATTCAAAAATAGCTCATGCTCCTATACACCTCAGCAAAATGAAATTGTTAAACGAAAGAATCAAAATTTATTACATATAGGGAGATCTCTTCTCTTCTAAGAGATCTCTTCTCTTCTAAGTGGTGTCCGTCTTAGTTTTTGGTCTGAATATGTTTTAACTGCAACTTATTTAATTAACAGGACCCTGTCATCCATCTCAAAAGGTAGGTCACCCTATGAGCTTCTCTTTGGTTTTAAATCATTTCTTAGTCAATTAAAGTCATTCAGGTGTTTGTGTTTACTACCATTTTATATAATTCAGATAAGTTGAATGTAATGCTTAAAACTGTGTCTTTATTGACTATTCAAACCAAAAGAAACATGTATAAAGTCCGGAGCCTATATCAAAATATAACCTTCCTTTCATGAGATGTAAAATTTTATGAAAATTATTTTCCATTTAAAGTTAGTACTATTCTTTGAAAACATGATCATAATATTCTAAACCAAGTTACTCATTTGAATTTTTTGATAACAATATACCCGATAACGACTTGAATGATAAAAATCACAATGATAAAAATCTCAATGATGAGGAATCCTGGAATTTGAAGTAAGGCTTATGCACAACAGCCTTCCACTTATAGAATGGAGGGTTGAACACACCAGCCTTCTAGTTCTCCAAAAGTTATTGGCGGGGATGATGTGTTACTAGAATCTTGTGATTTTACAAACTCTCCTATGGGAAATGTTTCATAGCAACAAGCAATTGCTCCTTAGGGATCTACCGGGACATCAAATATCCCTACAAACTAAATGATTTTATAATAGAAGGTAAGGTCAAATATGATCTTGAAAGAACATTAAATTACTTAAATCTTTCTGCTGAAAATTTTAATTTCATTTCTACACTTAATAAAAGCGTCAAACCTAAAAAATTTAAACAAACCTCTTTAGAATAGAACTGGCTTAATGCATTGAATGAAGAAATGAGTGCTTTAATTAGAGATTACACGTGGGATCTTGTTAGTCTTCCTCTGAATGGCAAACCTATAGGTTGTAACTAGGTTTACAAAATCAAATATATATCAGTGGGTGAAATAGATAGATATAAAACAAGACTTATTGCAAAAGGTTATAACCAAGGAGAAGGAAATGATTTTTATAAAACCTTTTTCTCAGTTGTAAAAATGGTCACTATTTGATGCATTCTTAGTCTTGTGGTAATAATGGTTTCTATATTGTAACCTTAACGATGAAGTCTTTATGACTTCACCCAAAGGTTTTTTTCTCTTAACAAAATACTTGTGTTAGCAAGTTAAACAAATTGTTGCACGGGTTAAAACATGCTCCTCGTATGTAAAATGAAAATTAGGTTAGAGTTTTGTTTGAATTTGGGTTTATTCAAAGCAAAGGTGATTATTCATTGTTTATAAAAAACAATTCAGTGTTTGTAATCTTGTTTATTTATGTGGATGATATAGTTGTGACTAGCAATAGTATTACTAAAACCAATAACATTAAAGAATTGTTGCAGTGAAACTTCTTGATTAACAACTTAGGTCTCTTAAAAAAGATTCTTGGAATTGAAGTTGTTTGTTCAAATAAGGGTCTTTGTCTTTCTTAACACAAATAATGTATTGCATTACTAGCTGAATATAGTATGATTTGGTGTAAATCGGTTAATACTCCCATTGAACAACATCATATTGTCTCTACATTTTGCCACAAAGATGAAATTATTTTGGATAATTATTTGAATTTAAAATTTTTATTGCAAATTGATTAATCTGACTTTGACATGTCTCTTTATAACTTATTCGGTTCAATACCTCATCCAATATATGCATAACCCTGGTGTCTCTCATCTCAAGATTTCCCTTCATCTTCTCCATTATCTAAAGAAGGCTCCTAGTTTAATAAGTTAGGTTCCTTTGACATTGTTGCTTTTGTTGACTCTGACTGGGGTAAGACTTAAACTTTTGTCGTTTGGTTACAAGTTTTTGTGTTTTTTTGGGAGATTTGTTGATCTCCTGAAGCAAGAAACAGAGTACAGTTTCTTGATCATTAGTTGAGGCAGTATACCAAAAAAATGTGTGTCATCACATGTGAAGCTCTTTGGTTAATTAATCTTTTTAAGGAATTAAATACTTCTGTTTCTATTCCTGTAAAGTTGCATTGTTATAACAATGAAGCTTTGTCGATTGCTTCGAATCCTGTTTTTCATGATCATACAATGCACTTTGAAATTAATTTACTTTTTCAGAGAAAAATATCATCTAAGGCAATCTCTACTTTGTCAACTACTTCAAACCAACAACTTGCTAACATTTTTACAAAAGGCTTGTTTTCATCTTAAGATGACTTGTTTTGTGAGAAACTTCACATGTTTCATATTTTTGGTTATCTGATTATCCACGGCAGGGGAGGGGTGTTAAAAATAGGAATTCAATATCCCTTATTTTCCTTTATTATTATATTATTTTTCCTTCTTTACATTGTTTTTTTCAAGTTTTATGTTTGTAGGTGTTAGGTTTCTATTGGGTTTACTTTTGGGCTATATTTTATAGGTTGAGTTGCTGTTGGGCTGTAGCTGATAGGGTGTTGCTATTTGGAGCTCGGTTTTCTCTTGGTTTCCATTTAAGAAAGAGGTGTCTGATGCTTGTTATGTCAAATAAAAAACTTCTCACACATGCTCCCATTCTAAGAATCCTTAATCCTTCTTTGGTTCATTATAGTTAATTAATCTATTTGTATTGCTGAGATTTGAGTTCTAACAGTTTGTTTTCTGTTTGACATCACCTGCTCTTCATTTTATAAAAATCTTTCTATTGTGTTCAATAGGTTTGATATATCTGATAGAATTTGATTCTTATTATCGTTTTGATCCCATGGTTGAGAGTACGATCTATGTATATGACACTATGTAGTTTAGTGATAATATAATTACCCCACAAAACTATGATAAGTTTAAATTCTTACAAGAGTTAAATATGGTTTTCATCCCTAATGTTTCATAGAAATCTCATGTGAGTCCACAAGTTTAAAATTTGCCATTGCATTCAAATGTCTCATAAAAATTGCCATTTGAATCCATTTAAATTATTCTAATTAATATAGTTAACATTTTTCCTTAAGTTTCCTACATTAGGGGTATTTTTGTCAAAACATTTACAAAATAAAAAATCAACTCAACGTAAGGGGTTTTATGCGTTTAGTCTTGTTCGGTAATCACCATTGAGATTTGAATCCACCTATTAGATAAAATAAAACATAATGATAACTACCAAGAAGTAACTTGTTTCTAACTTGATAAAATATACTATAAGGATTACATTTAGAGGTTGATGCAACCAAATAGCTATCAATCTGAACATGTGAAGTACAAAGAAAATTACTTCGGAAGATTTGATATAACTCAATAAGATACACTAAGTATCAAAACTTTTGAAGCCAAAATACCAAATCTTCCGAAGCCAAAGAAATAGTCTTTCAAAGCTTCAAGACAAAGTCTTCTGAAGTCAAGAGATTGATTTCTTCCGAATACAGAGAATACATGTTTTCTCTGACTCACTTTTGACAAAAGTTGAACCATTTTTCGCTGGCTTATCTGAATATTCACCCACCAACATATGTTGTTGAAAAGTCCATACTTTTGTCAACTGTTGATTAAGGTCTTAGAGTCTGTAACTTTTTACTTTTGTACTTTTATCCTTTTTTGTATTACGTCATAGTTACTAGTCAAAAGACAATTCGCTTTTAACTTTACATTAAACTTGTTGTCTAGATTAGTGTTTTCGATTGCCCTTCAAAGTATGGTCTATTGTAGGATGTAATATAAAGTATCTCAAGTAACCAAGCTTTGTAACACTTTGTGAAAAAGAACTTGAGAGCAATATACAACATTCTTAAAAACCATATTATTTTGTTCTTGTTCTGTATTACTTGTGTTCTTTGTTTCACTTTAAGTCGGTTCCCTATTTGATCTTTTAAGTGTTCTATCTCTCTCCAAACATTGTGAAACCGTGGCATTGACCCCCTTCATCGGTCTTGCATATACACCACAAAAATATACGAATAAACCCGCTCACACATTTAATGAAACTTAAAAAAGATGCAATTACCAAAATATACTTAGTACATAAAACTTTTCACATGAGCTTGTTTTTTTTATTTTGTAATCGTATTGACTATAAAACCAGCCACTGTGAAATGTTTTATCCGTTTAGTCACTTTTGGTAACTACAGTTACAAATTGACGCCATAGTAATTATTTGTTGTTTTGTCTTATTAATTTGTTTTGCGTAATAGTCATGTTATATATGCATATTTTATTAAATAATAGATTTCTTTGGTTTAAGGTTTAATTATAATTATGATGATTGATGTTTTATGATTATTATTTATGGACTGTTAATGCTATATTATTTATTATTTTCTTATACTTTTATGATAATTTGTCTCTTATGATTATAATTCTAATGGGTTGTACCATATGACTTGTTTGTTTATTTATATATTTTTATAGTGTATATTTTATAAAGTTTGAGAAGTCACTTTATGTCACACCCCGACCAACGACGGAATCATAGAGGCGGACGAATGTGAAACCATTGTTCATAGCTCATAGAATCAAATAAGTTGAAATAATATGAAATGTCATTTTCATTGAATAAAACTATACAATTAAATCATTACAATACAACAAAGATTTAAACAACAACATAAGATATTTAATTAAACTAAGTTAAAGTCCTATATGAGCAAGAAGAATTCTTCAAGTAGCAATTCTAAAATATGTTAAAAAATAAATGGTCAACTTTGAAAGTTGATGAGTTTCCATGGGTTAAGCATATATATATATATATATATATATATATAT
>BJCM01166612.1:0-25310 GCA_018326385.1 Flaveria bidentis | reverse complement strand
TATCAATATATTATTAATGTTTAGTTTATTCTAGAAGAGATATATTTTTGTGATAGATATTCATTGTAAATTAGGATCATTATCTTTTCCTAATTTAGAGCTAGGTTAGGTTCATGGTTTGCCCTATATAAAGGGGTCTCTTGTATTCTATTGGATTCATTTAATAATATCGATCCATGAACACTTTGAATAACTTCTTGCATTACTTTAACTGTCTGTGTTATCTGTAATCTAATTTCACTAATAACTATGAATAAATACTCTGTGTGTTGGCAGCTAACTGTTTTGTCATATTAATCATGTAAATTTGTTTCCCTGCAGGAAATGGCTCCTGCAAAGCAAATGAAAGTGATGCAAGAGTTTCAGAAGCAATCTGCACAAATGGATATGACTGTAAGATACTGCACACACTTCCGATATAAATCACAAACGTATCTATTTCATTTCTCATTTCTATGATGAAATATAGAGCTGAGGAATGGTCGCATTAATGAACTTAAGTTTAATTTTTCCCTTGCTTTCTGCAGACTGAGATGATGTCAGAGGCCATAGATGATGTTCTTGATGACGATGAAGCTGAAGATGAAACTGACGAGCTAACGAACCAGGTAAGTTTTATAAAGCTGTTTTTCTTAGCTTAGATGATTATGGGTGCTTTTGGATGTTTGTTTTGAAAGTGATTAAATGACATTGAATGATTAAAATCAGATGATTAGTTGTGGACTTGTGGTAAATTGGATCTGTATAATATATTGTTTGGATGTGCTTTTGTTGTCCGACTTTGTGGTAACCGAATAATCGGATGTAGTGTTTCTTGACAAATGCCGATTATTTAAGAAAATAGTAGACCAAAAGACAATTCTGTCATAAGAGTAGAAATGGTTTGTGAATGAAGATATAAGCCTCTCAAAGTAGAAAATTCGTTTCCAAAATTTATTTATTTACTGTGTTTTATGTTGCAGGTGCTAGATGAGATTGGTGTTGATGTGGCTTCACAGGTTTGTAGCCATGACAAATTATTCTCTGATTGTAACTGTCCTCTTGTATATTTTTTTCTGATTTGATATATTTTTGAAACTTTATACAGTTATCATCAGCCCCCAAAGGAAAAATTGCCGGGAAAAATACCGAGGATGCTGGCAGGTAAATTTTTTTTTTGTTATTTCCGTTATTGCTACACCTTTAACCATTTATAATCATAGGTTGCATTAACTTGGTCCACAAGAATTCCAAGTATTTTATCTTTTGAATGACTAACCTTTGTTCTTGCTAAAAATCCCATAAACATAATGTTTCTTTGGTCACATTATTCAAATATAACATGAAAACCATAGCACCTCCTCAAATATTACTATGTTAAAAAGGCAATTTTGCATTTTATTGCCGAATGATAGTCTATTTGCATCAAAAAATCAAAAAGACTCTATTCTCTGTTTTGCCATCATTGTTTTTTGTAGAAACATGACTAACGTTCAAACATTGCATCTCTTGGGACAAATATATGATTTCCTATGAGTGATTGATATTCAAAGCCCGCACATTATTGTTCTTGCGGAAGGAATCACATCTTACAAATTTGAACAATTTTCTACACAAAACCATAGCATTTTCTAGACATTTTCAAACAAATTGTCGGTTTGCAACAAAACCAAAGCACCATTGCTAAAACTTGCTGCATTATTTGTCGAATCCGTATTGACCCCCTTAATCGTGTTAACACATGTTTGTGTTTATGATGTATGCAGTTCCGGAATAGATGACCTGGAGAAGAGATTGGCAGCCCTAAGAGGTTAGAGTCCCTTGATCATATATCCTCCATATGGTCAACCAGTCTTGATTTTATCCATACAGCTTTCTGCACTTTTGTACATGTTTCCGTCATTGATGTCACTCACAACTTATCATCATAACTTTTAACTTTGATTTTGAATGCATTTTGTTAAGGCCAAATTGGCAAATTGTGTTAAAATAAGTATATTTGTTGAGAGGTTATATCCATGAGCTCGACCGTTATCTGAATCGGGTTGAGACATTATGCAGCGGTTGCAAACCCCAAGCGCGACAAGGGGGTGAGGAGGGTTAGGGGTTATGGTTCATATAAGTTACACAAAGGGAAGTTTAAAATTGAGGATTTTTTATGAACCGACCTTTAGTGTAATAATCTTTTTTAATTTTGGTTTTTTTGTTAAATGTTAAACACGGTAGTCCTCAAGGTACATCCTGATGGTTAAGTGACACTCTGTAACCAAAAAGTTGGAGATATAAATCATGCACGATGTAGGTTGTTTGTGTATTTCCCCTAGAATAATTATGTTAAAAAATGTTAAGCAGATCACCATTATATAACATACTTGCTCGATTTCTTTTAAGCTTAATTATGTTTGAGCTTTTGGGAAGCCGATTTTGAGTAGTTTATGAATGACTACTCATTTATGCTTTAGTTACATGCAAGTTCAATCATAATAAATGGTGGTAAGTATGAACTATTTTTGAAAAGATGGGTTGATTTGAGTAAAAAAAATGTTGTATAAGTTTAGTTGGGTCTACTCATATTGTAAAACAGACGAACTTGTTTTGACTCGATTTATATAATAGTTCATTATAGATCACCAAATATTCTAGCTTAAACGGGTCCATCCAAATGGACTCCCACCTCCCACAAATCCACATTTACCCTTTGTCGTCACCAACTGCTAGTCCCCACCAGCACCATCGTCATCACAATCATCGCCAACACCTCCTCACCACCATCCACCGTCACGTTGGCACATGCCCCGCCACTGTCACAGCTAACATCACCACATCACCGCAGACCCAACCATCTTCTCAAGGTGTTTTCGTTTTTGCATGAACGTACCCCTCCAATGTTATGTAGCTTTCTTAACTCTTAAGAGATCAACAAAATTTTGTTTCACTTCATCTCATTTTGTGTTGGATTCTCCTAGTCGGGACTAGACCTAAATTTTGTTTTAAGATTTGGAGATGGTTTCATGAAACACTTCTAAATGATTAAATACTAAACCAATAAGAAATCTGAACCATTAAATGTTAAATCATTAAAAGGTCTGAATCATTAAGAGTTAGTATATCGTTTAACTATTCAAATGCAAATGTCTGACCAATTCAAATAAGAGATCTTAAACATTTAGCATTAGACGTCTTAACCATTCAGCATTAGTATAATGCTTAACCATTCACATGCAAATATCTGACCCATTCAGACATTTACTCGCAAAACAAACAGTCCAAATCATTAAGTGTTATCTGAACCATTAAAAAACTAATTAAGAAGCTGCCAAACAGCCTCTTAATCATCTGGATTCCATTATTGGCATTAAGATCCAAGAGAATTATAAAAGAAGCAAGATTGTAAACACTAATACAAATCCTCATTTGCATTTACGATTCACTACCATATTAGTTTTCTTGAAATAAACGTGTTCACCCCAACATTTGTGATTCTAAAAATTCCAGATTAGTACTTCAAATGATTTAAAACCATATGGACACCTTATTACCAAAGATGCACTCTTAAAACATATTTATGACAATTGATTTACTAGAAGCATAATAGGCATCATGCAATATCCAGTGTAAAAAGATTTTCAACACTGAAGTTCAATAACATAACTCTATACACTCAGGCTTAACTCATCTGTCTTCCTCACTTTCAACTTTCAACTTTATTGGATTCAAGTACGGGTATATAAGCATAAATTCCAATGCACACGAGATCTTGTAATACTTGTCAATAAGGCCCCATCAACTAGTGTTACACAGAAGAAATCCCTTGTAGATGCTAATAACCTATCATTTCCATTAGTCTTCCATGAGACATCACACATAAGATGAGGAATAAGTTGAATCACTATATAAATATGCTAGGCCAGTTGACCTCTCAGGTCACCATCAACAAGCAGACAATCAGGCACCAATTCTAAACAGATGCTCAAAAGTCCAACCCGAAAATATTAAAAAATAATCATTTCTACTAGAGCGCAGATATACATATACGTCATCAGTCTACTTAAAGCGACAAACTTTAACCAAGTTTATCAGATACAAATGCGTATACTCACGATTTTCCCCATTTAACATATCTTGAAAATGCAGGGCTTTTAAGTTTACTTTTATTTAACTTTAACACACCTTATATCTTTTTACTTCCTGATTTGGAGAAACTCAAAGCTCCTGAGAGGATCTTCACGACCACCCTTTGAAGTACTAGACAATCCCGCAGGTAAAGGTTTGTTATCATATCCTCTTTGTAGAGTAGGTAAGCGGGCCCCACTACTTGACATGTGTCGGCTTGGTCTGCCATCTGTCACTTCTGCTGTTGGCTTATTGTTGTTTAGTAAGGAGGCACGTTTTGACGAGCTCCTGTTTCTAGAAGCTCGGACTTTTTCGGAATCAGGTTGCTGCGCATGATAGTATCATAGTTAAATTTATATACAAGGTTTTAATGATGTCTAGAGTTGTCAATAAAAGATAAGTTCCTTCCTTCTAGGTTTCAAATTGGACTATATACAAGCTAATATGCATAGATGCAGCATGTTGGAAAAAATGTGCACGTATACGTGTAACAAACTTTTTTATAACCACGTAATGCAGCATACTTGCCTATTTTTCTTATTGTTTAATGCAACAAAGGTTACGATAATGTTTATAAACACAAAAAGTGAAACTTACCACATCTTTTGATGAAGGTACATCATCTAAAGTCCTATTTCTTGAAAGTTCATGGCGGGCTCCACCTGCCGGACTTCTTCTAGAAAGTGTCTCACGGACATCTTGTACGGCTACAGAAAATAAGCAAGCCATAATTGTAAGCAGGCTCAAGAAAAAAATATATATAGGGAGATCAGGCAGGTATGGATGGCAAAATAGGGAGATTGAGAAGGTACATTATGAGTCAACACATTGTTACCGGTAGAAACAATCTTTGGGCAACTTTCGACTCGTTTGACTCTTACCCTTTTAAGCTATTTTCTCATTTTATCTTTTTGCCCCATTAGGGAAACAATATAACCTGACTCAACCAATTTATAAGTAAACTGGTCAACACAGATTCAGGTCAAAATGGTTGATATTGGTTCCAGTCAAAACAGTTTGGGTCATGTTAAATTGACCCTGTGAACACTTTTGTCAAAAAATTTATTTTAAAAGATATATTAATTCACTAATATCTATTTTTTAATAAAATGATTTTGAAGGTTTTAGAAATAATAAATACACTACGGGCTACTTCCGACCCATTTAACTCGTAGCCTTTTAAGCTTTATCTATTTTAATCTTACCCATTTGACAGCCTATCAAAGATAAAAAAAAAAACAACCTGAACTGTCCCATTAAGAAGTAAACAACTAAATATTGCCACCTCTACTTCTAAATGTCACCTGAGGTTCTTCCTGGTCTTTCTGCAGATGTACCGACATTTGGACCAGCATTCCCACTTTGAATCTGCAAAAAGGACAGCCAATGAATATTTTTCTAGAAAAAACTGAACATACCCGTAATACAAGTTATTTTTCACTAACTCGTCCTCTGGAGCTGGAACTAATTTGTGGATACTTCAACATGGTCCAATCAAAAACATAGTCAAATTGATAGCCTGGAAGATTAAAAAAAATCCGTTCAGGTCTAAATTAACATATATCTACACATTTAAAATATGACAATGCTTAACGACTGTAAAACAACGTTAAAATATAAATCATTTGACACCTTCATGAATAAATAAGTCTCGAAAAAGCCTCTTCAGATATGAATAGTCAGGTTTATCTTCAAATTTCAATGATCGACAATAATGGAAGTATGACACGAACTCTGATGGATATGACTTGCATAACACCTGTTGAAATATATTTAGTGTCATGTGACTTTTATGAGTACAGGAATTAAAGGTAAAAATATACCTCTATGGAGGTCATCAACTTTTTTTCACTTATCCTGTCATATTTCTGCTTCTTGGTTCCTGCTTTCAGTCCCTGCCAAGGAAGGCTAATCGAAGAAACACACATAA
Source organism: Flaveria bidentis (assembly GCA_018326385.1). Classification (NCBI taxonomy): domain Eukaryota; kingdom Viridiplantae; phylum Streptophyta; class Magnoliopsida; order Asterales; family Asteraceae; genus Flaveria; species Flaveria bidentis. The sequence goes on along the minus strand of BJCM01166612.1, from coordinate 19,288 downwards.
ATTGCAGATAAAAAAACAAATGATTGGCATAATGTTGAAGATATTGAACCCAAGCAATGACTCACCTTCCTCTTAGAAAATACATAAGGACATAACCAAGTGATTCCAAATCATCCCGTCTACTTTGCTCTGCATAACCAGAAGTACGTATGAATTTAATAAATGCTTTAGCGTATTACCATATTTATCATACAAAATAAATCAATGATATGCTGAACTCCTCACCAATTCCAAGGTGTGTGTTGATGCTAGCATAGCGAGCTGTGCCTGTCAGATTCTTGTTTTCCCTGATGAAAAGTATCTTGTAACGGTTCCAAAATAGAGAAATAATGGCAGAGAGACGAGATTTAAGAAAAATGAGAAGTTAATAACAAAAAACTTTTTAAGGGTAGCCAAGTCACCTATATGATATGTGTCTGTGAGTTTGAAGATCCCTATACTTTTTGGCAAGGCCAAAATCAATGATGTACACCTGCAACAAAAAGAACCATAAAAAGATATATTGAGAAGGTAACATTTGACCTTAATTATTAAAGCTAATAAACCAAATTTGTATGTTCGGTTATCAAGAAACACCATCATTGTTCGCAAAAAAGAAAAAAAGAGAGACTAGATAAAAGAAGTGGGCAAAAACCTGATTTGCCTTACAACCCAGGCCCATCAAAAAATTATCGGGCTTTAGGTCACGATGAAGAAAACTTCTTGCATGCATGTACTCAACTCTATTTATCTGCATGGTTACATGATAATTAGTGATTTTGAAGTCAAAAATACTTTAAAAACATCAGATCACTGACGCTTACTAATTGATCCGCAAGCATTAAAACTGTCTTCAAGGAGAACTTTCTATTGCAATAGTTAAAAAGGTCTTCAAGGCTGGGTCCAAGTAGGTCAATGACCATGACATTGTACTCACCCTCAACTCCAAACCACTTGAAGTTAGGTATTCCAGCTTCATTACAAAAAAAGAGAAATAAATATCATGTTATTTTAATAGTATTTCAATATGTATTTATCATATATCTTATAAGACTTCATAAAGCTGATATTATAATAAGATACGTTAAATTAACAAGAATGATAAACTACTCGGCCATAAATTAAAATACACACACATCAAGATGCTAATTGCTCAAACTCAAATATGTACCCGGTGACAAGACTTTTTTTTAGTTTCAAATGCTTGAGTAGTTGTTAAAGTTGGTTAAAGGAAAACGGTATGTCCACGCAAGCTACATTGAAGTAATTGAACTATTAATAAATTAGTAAAAGAGAAACAATCTCGACTTCCTTAAGCATAATTGCTTGGGGATTTAAATTTGGAAGTACTACACAGAGTTCAAAATATCATCAGTGCTGTCATGGGCCACGTGAAAGAACATGGGAGTATAATAAATTAACCATTTTGATATATTTTCATCTTCGGTGGCAAAAATAGTTAAATGATATAATTTAACATAGCCATGCTTTAGGGCATAACGAGTATTAATCTAAACAATAAGACGATGCTTAACAACTCACTTCCTCCCTTAAGAAGCATATATATCTTTGATTCATAATGAAGTTGAGGATGCTTTGTCTTGGTGGGTTCCTGAAAATTGCAGTAAAAGATATATAAGTTTGCTATTGGGGCATAGAAAAGTCAAATACATTCTAGTAGGGACAGCACATACGGTAAATATTAGATAATAAAAATCACCAATAGTTGGATATACCAAGTGTCAAGTGACAACATAAAAGTCTTGCTTTCGTTGTTTCTTTTTTCTCTTTTTTCGTCCAACAAAAGAATATAAAATCTAACTATCGTTTACCTATGTACACTATAATCATAGAGCAACACTTTATGCAAAATTCAAACAAAAACCCTACACGTTATTTGCAATTGTGATTCTGATGATAAAAGTTTAATGTTGAAAACCATCATAAAAATAATCTGGGTTGAATAACGAGATATAGGAGGAATAAAAGTTCATTGGCATTTAAAATGAGTAAACTAAACATAATCAAACAAATATATAACATGTAAATTCGATAAAAGAATGCATGCACATGCTACAGATTGAAATGATAATTTAAGTATGGTAAGCATAACTGGCAGCCTAAACTTTATGACATGAGGGTATTTACTGTTAAGAGAGAATATAAATATAAAGGCATAATGAAACTGCAGTAGTCGTATGACAATGACATAAAAGAAAGCATACAGATCTATGCAGTCTAGACTAGAAACAAAAACAACAGGGCAACTAGCAAATCATGAATTTAATAAACATGAGTTACATATTATTATAGTGATATTGGTATACTATCAAAAGCCAATTTAGAAGACATATGAGAGAGTTGTTTGGATGATTGGATAAGCATTTAAAATGAGATTATCTAAACATCAGTTTTTAGCTTTAAGCCTTTTAAGGAACCTACTTCAACTTATGATTATCTTATTATTGGTGACTAAACAATCAGCTTGATACTTGCTGCAGAAAATCTTATTATAAACGGATACAGAAGAGCAACTTAATACACTTGTATTTTATCAAAAGTGATTGTATAACATCTTCAATGAAGCATATCCAAAAATAGCACCTTGGAACCTGTTTTGTTGCAGCTATTTTCATAACTCTATATAATCACTTCTAAAAGCACGCCCAAACACACCAATACACCATATATCAATCAACCAACCAATAGACTAAATAAGCAATTTAACATCAAAAGCATCATCAGAAAAAGCAGTCGATACCAGTTTAACAGCACATTCTTCCCCAGTTTGAATATTAACAGCTGCATATGACCAAACAAAAACAAAATCAACCCCCATAAAACATAATTAAGCACCTAAAATGAAGCTTAACATAAAGAATCAAAAACATACCCAAATAAAGCTCACCAAAAGATCCACTCCCAATCTTCCTCCTAAGCTTAAACTTACCACCAACAAGACGATCCATTATTATCGCTTCAATCAACCCCAAAAGGTCAGCTTAAGCTGCTAACATATACTCAGATCTATACACGTAATTACACTTTCACTAGGGTTTGTAAAAACTCAACCCCACTTGAAAACAATCAAATCAAACCCCAATTTCCACCAGAAAGATTCAAATTAGCAATCAATTCCGGTTCAGGAGCCAACACACTCTATACAAGACCAAAAATCTTTGAACAAAAATCAAGATTCTTTCACGTAGCCCCACAAACCCTAATTGATTTCAACCACTGAAAGGTTGTATCTTGATAACTATATGATTATTGAGAATGAGGACCACAATTGCTGAACACCGACTGATCATCGACGATAGCTGGTGGAGGATGTGTGTGCATGAAGATTCAGCCTTTTTTGTGTTGTTTGATTGAGTGAGAAAGAATTGATGAATTGAATGACAAAAAGGCGATGGATTTGTGTTTAATTTGTGTTGTGGAAGACAGAATTTGATGAGAGATAACGAGGATACGTGAAGAAGATGAAGAAGAAAATTGCAGGTGTTGATATTGTTATGTTTATACGCCTCCTTTTGTATTCTTCTTTTTTACTTATTATTCATGGAGAAATTTGAAGTTAACATAATGTCTCACACACGTTTAATTAAGCTAAGCAAATAATGGGATTAATTAAAAAAAACATTAACCCATAAACTATCTTAGTTCAAAAACACTTAGAAAATGTTTAAAGGAGGTAATTTGAAATTCCTCTCAACATGTAAATAATCAGGTATTGGGTTGTTAATTTGTCATGTCTAACACAAATAATAAATAAGTTGTGTTCTGGTTGATATGTATAATTAAAAGGATCGTGTTGGGGTTGACATGTTTCCGTCAACCTATGTACAATTCGTTTAGCCCATATATTACAACTTACCAACCGGATTAACATGTTTACAACTTGATTATTATTTGTCAACAATTTAATCACTTAGATAAATGTGTTAAATTGTTGAATATGTGTTACACGATTTTGTATGAGTCAAGTTTAATGTTTTTATACAAATATCTATACGTGATGCATTCGGGTTGAACAATTCAACCTACCAACTCGAAACATTTGATACCTCTTCAAATTTTTATGCACATGTTGAGATAGATATAACATAAGATTAGTCTTAAAAACTATGATTATTTTTTCTAGATAGTGTCAGTATTTTATGTCTATCATGTAAGAACGAATTAAGAAATGTTCACAAACCTACAAGGTATCACCTCTGGTCAAAAATCAATTTACATATCTCACGTGGTTCGAAATTTAATCGTAAATTTTTTAAGTTATTTAATTTACATAAACAATATATCAAATTCTACCAACAAGTGTCACACCTCTTACATTAAATTCATCTGTTTTGGACGTCTGATCAATCTTTCCCATTATATAACCAACTCAAAAAAAATCAAGAACATGTCACATTACACTCACGATCATTCATCTCAAACAATCACGTGTTTGATGCACTAGTATAATTTTTCTAGGTCTCCTTGTTTGTTAGCTCCAAATCCAAGCTTTTAACACTTAAATAGGTTATATATCGTCCAACTGTCCATTTATGTTTGTGCATGCACCATCATACAAAGCCTAACGTGACCATTACGTTTCCTACTTTGGCCCTGAAGTCGTACAAACTCCAATTTTAATTATGAAACATGTCAATTTCCATATATCAATTTACTGTATACTATAGTTATTAACTAAAATGAACAGTAACCCAACATTTGTGTTTATGTATTTGTAGAAGTGTTTATAATCAAATCAAGACAGATTGGTCGTGCGTGACTTTTATACTAGATACCAGGGCTTAGATCCTAGCCGTCCACTTTTTTGTTCGATTATTTTTTCATCGTCCATAGTTCCATTAGTTTCACATAGCTTTTATTCCATTAGGATGGTAGAGTAAACCATAACAGGTCAACCAGAACACGTTTAAGAACTACTAACGGGTTCCTTCAATCCGATCATCAATCAGATTTTCTTGAATCAATTAAGTAATATCAATAACCATCCTTAAAACATGAAGATACATAAACAATCAAAGCAGGAAGAAATTTAAGCCAACAACCAAACCAAAAGTAGCTATAATTGTATCCTAATGTCCCTAAAGACAAAAAGAAACAACTTTACAAGTAAAGAATAGATGATTGACAAACAAAAGCTTATATTAGTTTGTGAAAACTTACAAACTTTCAGCTGTGGGTACATAATATTAATCATCGATAGTATGCCATGTGTCTTGATGATCTGAAAGGGGAAGAATCAAACGGGGATGTTTTAGGGATTAAGGTTGAAGGATTGACAGGTTTCTTTTTTGGATTTTTGGTCTCAGAACGAAGCCAGGACTCAACCACTGATAACAGGTTGCAGGAGTTGTTCAGTTCTGGAAGATCTGCCAACTTTTCGTATCTTTTTAACTCTCCGTCTTGTATGTAAGCCAAATCTGTTGCCCATGACTCTAGGCCATCAAATATGTGTGTTGCATATACGATTGTAGCTCCTCTCTGTTATGATTGTGAAAATATTATAATTAGTAGTATTTTCTAAAATGAAATGAACTATCAAATTTTGGCAAAAGAGCCTGAATGATTTGGATAGAGGTGGCATTTGCGACATGTTTACCTATAAATGGGCTGATCAGGGTTACGATTAATGTCTAACAGGTGATATGGTGAAACAGGTTAAGCTAAAATATTATACTAAAAAGATCTAGGTCAAACAGGTTGAAAGTGTATCCAAATGCATAAAACTTCCTGACTCTCTTGAATATTATTATTGGTAAATGGTAAATATAATTATTATAGATATGTTTAACACATTAAATGTTTATAAAATTCGAAAAAGGTATTGAAAATTGTTGTGGGCTGGCCTGGGCAGACCCTATTTAGCCTGCAATTAGAGGTTACTAGTTTTGACCCAAACACATTATAACCGTCACACAATCCACCGTACCACCCCCCACCGAACCCCTTTTGAAAAAAATAAATGAATAAAAATGCCACATTGCCACCTCTATGGTGGCACATATCAACGGTCTTTGTGGACGGGTATAAAACTCTAGACAATAATTTTTGTTTTTGGCTTGCTAGAAATGTATTTGACTAGTGAAATTGTATAATACATACTTGATCACATTCCTCCTTGAAGAATTCTAGTAGATCCATCCTTGCGACTACATCAAGATCAACTGTCACCTCATCTAACAAAAGAACCTGAACCAGAAGGACTTCTTAACTCCCAAATTAATTTCAATATAATTAACGTACATAGCTAAGGAATAAATAAAGACGAAACACAAATATGCATGCTTCAAACATATCTAAAGTCTACAGCAAAACAACCAAACATCATCATATCACCCAAGTCGCCCAAGTCCCAGAACCAAAAGTTTCAACTTTCAACATTGTCTAAACAAAGCGTTTTAAATCTGGAATAAATGAACTAACATAACTATGCATTTGCATTGGCAGGTTCAAGATGATATAAAACAAGAACCAACCTGAAAAGGATGAAGGAGGCCTAAGCAGATTTGTACTCTACGTCTTTGCCCATCAGAAACTTTATGCATCCGCCATTGTAGATCAATATCTAACAGTTCAACCAGCTTCTCTCTTCTGACTGGGTCTATACCTTCAACTACACCAAGACAAGGATTAAAGTGGTTGATAGGGGATTTAATTTAAGAGTAGACTGATTAAATCATAACTTGCTCCAACTTTACAGTTGGGCATGTGAAGAAAATTTCAGGTTTAAAAACTGATCAAAAAGTTTTTTCTTTCCCATCAGCCATTTCCAGTACAGAAAGTGAATGCACTATCGTATTGCCTAATCAATTCCTAGCATTGATTGAGAATTTAGGATATCATGGTTTGAGAGCTTTCGGGTATGAGTTGGGGTTTATACAACATTAAGATAAAATATAATTGTGTACGGAGATAATGTATAAATAGATAAGCCATAAGCCACAACTCACCTCCGAATATCATATGTTCTGCAGAGAAGTCTCCTTGTAGTGGTACTTCTCCCTGAATTTATATAGAAGAAAGAAGACAACATTTTACTAAGTGGAAGTTCACTTGGTGCATAAGAAACCATAATACTCTTTGAGATCCTGCTCATGTAATTACAGGAGACTAAAATGAAAATCTTACAATGATTGAGAGACTAACATAGGACACGATTCAAAAAGAGGAGGGGGTACTATATGATGATGTATAGTAGATGACATAACAATACGGCTAAGGAACTTACAGCCGAACCAATAGTTTTAGTCCAAGATCCACCCAAGTAGGACAAATCACCACTACAAACCAAGTGTGTGTCATGAAAAGATGAAAAATCTAGCACCCGCACAACATCTCTCCCCCCAACCATATGTTTTCCAGCCAAAATCTTCAACAAAGTAGTTTTCCCTGAAAAAATACCATACAAGTTACTTTCTTATGCCAGATACAAAGGCATTTCTACAGCTCAATATAAAACAAACATAAAGTGAACCACCAGAAGGAAGCAAGTACTTTGGTGATCATGAAATTCCAATAACATCAACCATACAGATTTCTAGTTTGCTGAAGAGCACGTCGATGGTCGATACTTACAACAGCAAGATCAAAATAATAACTTTCAACTACCACAAACAACTTGCTGTGAATGCATTAATCTAGCACAAACATTTTGCCTGTTAGATATCCACCAGATACTAAAACTCAAAACTATGGCCCATGTGTCACAAGATCTAACCTAATTAGACAAACAGGATCCCTGATCATTTTTCAATTTGCAAGTCTTGAACCAGTTAAATTTCATCATGCGCACAAACACATTATACAAGAAATCTGCTATATCATAACTACTATAATCAATATCACATAACAAACTCTAAATCACTCAAAATCGATACCAAATTGCTTGAATTGACAGAATTCCACACATTACAGATACTATAATTCCAAAATCTAAAACACACAAACTCCAAACCCGAATCGCAATTCAAAACCTAGGGTTAGAAATCAGTCAAATTACCAGATCCGTTTGCACCGACAAGAAGACAACGAGATCGAGGAGAAACGTTGAGGTTGAAATTCACAAACAGAGGATTCTCGCCACTGTATCCGAATTGCATAGCGTTTACTTTGATACTGCTTGATTCTGACTCCATTTTCACCTTCTTCGAGCTTTTTTTGACTGATTTGGTTTCTTTGTTCGCACGAGGTGTGTGTATGCACCTTCACGTTGCTTATATAGTCGTGTGTTTGGTGTGGTGAATGGTGTTTTGTTTGATTGTTGTCTGACCACGTCTGCAACGTTTGTTGTCGCTAACAATCACCAGTCGCTAACATATGTGACGGTTTGGTGTCGGTTATATTTAATGAAACATCGTGCGTGTGTTCTTTTGGATTTGGGTGATAAGTCTTTTATTTGTTTTTATCGAATTGGTTTTTTATTAAATCAATGAAATATGGTCTTACCACAAAGTGATGACATTTAACTTTGTAAAAACATGTATTTTAGCATTTTTACAGAATTAAATGTCATTTTGTTTTACAATATTAATGTACACGTAACTAAATTTTGAAGCAAGGCTTTTATTATATATCTTTTTTTCATCCTTCGCTTGTGTCACACCCTCGTATTTAGACAATGACTTAGCACGAATTACCATTTTCTCAAAGCAATTACAATAGTTCAATAATAAATTAAGATATATATTGTAACACCTTAACCCGAGAAGGCTGACGTGTCACTATCACGGTAATCAAAATCCAAACATCATTCCATTATTCATAACGATTAAAATTTAAATAACCAAAAAGAAAACACTAGTCTAAAGTCCAACAGAAAAGTCATTACATCAAATTAAATAAACTCTTCTTTATGCAGACTTCCACTCTTCACTCCCCTCCCGGATGGCCGTGCTGACCTGACGTGCATGAAAACAAAAGCACGCATGAGCATAACGCTCAGTGAACGGAATAACAGATAACAAAAATAAACAGATATAATGATGACAGAGGATAACATAATATCGAATAGAACATAACCCAAGCTAATAATCATATCATATAATAACTGAACAGAGGGAACACATGTAGCGAGCCCGTGAACCAATGTGAAATGGAGTATGGGCAGGCATAGAGACCATTCACCGGAGTCCTAAATGGAGTGGTGTGCAACCATCCATCAGAAAATACAGGTTTAACCTAGGATCGATCCATACGCCTCTGAGGAAATAATAATATAACAAGACGGTCAACATAATTTCAGGGTCCTCTTTAGAGACGTCGTGATCTCAGCTCACCGCCACGGTTGGTGCCACGTTATCGATGACGCAATAACGTGTCTTGGTCACCCCCAAGATAGGGAGAGCTCGGGTAACAAGTTTCAACAATATAAAGTAGTCTAGCTACTTATAACAGAATCAAAAGCAAACTAACTACGTATGACAAGAATCAAAACTAGAGATGAACAGGAATCAAATATGAGACAAGAATCAGGAATCCGTACCTTATCTTAACAAGCAACCACGTCTAAGTCGAGCTCAGATCGTATGGAAACCTACACTTTAATTATTATGTGAGTTAGGTTCACAACTCTTGATATACGTTATATTGATTTTCCGGCGACTACTACTTCTTTTAGGATTTCAAAATAATTGTGAAAAGTCTCGTTCCGTGAATTTGATTTCTCTCGTAAACTTTTACTTACTCGTTAATTATATGAAATAATTATCCACTAAATCCTTGACATCATGACCATCTTTCAGAAAACTATTTTTAAAACTCAAATTGTTGTGAAATTGTATGTTGTTAGACTCCCCATTAGACTTTTCTATGAGGCTTTTATAAATATACATAAGCATGTATGCTAAAAAAAATTTTAAACAGAAGGTCATAACTTAGTTTACCCTCAAGTAACCCAACTCTTTCTCCATTTAATAGTTCCTGATTAACCCACCGATTACACACAACATCTTATAATTATTTATATTAGTTATATTATTGTAAGTAGATTAATTATAACATATTATACATAACAGTAGGTGATTTGAAGTTAAGAACCAAATGATTAGCCTTCATGTTCCATTCATAATTTCTAATTTACTAATAATATCGTTCACTAATTTATTGTACCAGTTATAAATCTTCAAGATTCATGAATGGTATGGAGGCTTCAACATACCCATACTACATACCCAGCATAGCACCAACAATTCCACAGAAGTAATTTTATAATAGAATTATATCTCAAATTAGTGTAGGGTGGATTTAATAGAATCATATAATGTGGCTGAACTAGTTTGCAATAAGAATATGAATCTGAAACTTGTTGATGCGTTCAAGTTTTGGTGCTATGCGAGTCCAATATAGTAAAAGTTTTACAATCAAACCCCAACTCAAGTTTATATAAAAAGACTCAATTTCATTAAGGTAATCAGAAGCGTATACCACCACAAGGCACGTCGTATGAATCAATAGTTATCCCATGGCTTAAAGATCATTAGTAACCATTCCAAAGACGCTTAGTCGCCGGAACAAACGAAACAAATTAGGACCATATAACAGGGCAAATCGGTACCTTGTTTCTGCACTGAGCGGTTAGATTTCAGTGATTTGGAGCCGGAGGATTGTCGAATCGAACCAATATAATGCGAAAGGCAACAGCGATACTCGTAATGGTGCTATATATACCAACGGAAGAAAGCAACAAACTTCAACTTAAAGCATTACAATACGGGATTTAAAAGAAGGAACAAGTTGAATTACTCGATACCTTGTCGCGCCAAGGCTGCAGAAGAAAACAAATTGCAACTTATACGGCGGTGACGACAATCTTAGGGTGGCGGTTGCGCGGAACGGAGAGGCTGATTAGTGATGGTTGGTTTCGGTGATGGTTCTTTATGGTCTCAACACGCAACGACTGTTGAAGGCATAGGATTATGAGTTTAGATAGAGCTTACGTGAGCAAATCGGTGATCAAGAGAGGTATATAAAGCCTAGGAGAAGCACGGTTAAGAAGATATTAACACCACCATCCACTCGTGCTTCAGTTGCAACAGTAACGTCGATGTAGATGGAGAAGATAAGGATGGTCAAAGTCAATCCGATTATACCGATTATATAATGCATGAGATTCTACCGATTATAGAAAGTTAGTCGTTAGAAAAATAATGAAAATTAAGACACGAGTCGTTAAATTAATCATAACAAATTAACAAACATCTAACATGACTAAGATAATCCCATACAGAAATTCATCTTTCTATTTCAATTAAGCTAAAAAACAGCATCAAAACTCCTAAACAGAAGGTTAGGATGGCACCTATCTGCCATAAGGGTGATACCGACCACCACCGCCACCATAACCCGCCCTGCTTCCATATGGACCTCCTGCTCCACCATAACCCGAACCAGCACCAAGCTCATAACCACCACCACCACCACCACCACCTGGACCGCCATAACCCCCATAACCTCCACCTCCACCTCCACCTCCACCACGCCCATACGACCCACCAAGCCCACTCCCTCCATACCCTCCACCAAACCCACCGCCACCATAGGAGCTGAAACGACTAGAGTAGCCGCCAATTGGAGGCTCACCGCCTCTGTAACCACCATAATCACCTCCAAAATCACCATAACGGCTGCTAAATTCACTCCCACTAGGTCCATACCCGCCGTAATCACTATATCTGCTAGAAAGTCCTCCAAGTGACCTATAAGGAGGAGGACCATACCCACCACCATACCCGCCACCATAAGAATCACCATACCCGCCATAACTATCACCATACCCACGTCCCCGAGGTTCATCACCATATGGCATAGGTCCTGGTTTTGATGCCTTTTTCGGTTCTGCCTTTTTGATCTCAACCTGCATCAATGAAAACCATTTGAAGCAAGACATTATGAGTTTCAAATTCAGCAAACCATATTAATGGAAACACAGGATTAAAGTTTTAACTCACTTTTGTACCATTCATATCTATCATATTTCCATCAACGAGAAGAGTATCAACTACTTGTTCGCTATCAAATACAATAAATCCAAATCCTCTAGAACGCTTTGTTGCATGATCTCTGATAATCTCGTGCTCAACCACTTTCCCGTGTTTTGAGAAGAAATCTTTAAGCTCATCTATGCACACACAAAAAAATATAAATTATGAAAACAATTAGAGAGGAAGTAATATAAATATACTAATTAGAACTTTAAATGTTTGAATTTCAGATGCAGACCTTCAGTAACTGATGTAGGAATCCCACCAACAAAAACCTTTTTTGTTTTAAAATCCTTGGAGTCACCAGAACCTTTTGGAATAGTTCTCTTAATCTCAACCTGCAGAGCAGTTATTTTAACACGGTTTATTAAAAAAAAAGACATCAAATGTTAAATGACAACTACAAGCGAATGTTTACAGGGACCTTTATTCAACACTAGTTGTAGCAATAACAAAACAATTTTTCAAACACTGAAGATTGAGAATCAACAGTATGTATACATTAAGTGAGAATCGACGCTATGTATATATTATGTGAGAATCAACAAAACAAATTTTCAAACACTGAAGATTGAGAATCAACATAAGAAAATTTTCATATTAAAACCTGGATAAATGAAATTTTGCATAATACGTGTCTATGCAGCAGTTGCTTCCCTATTTGGTGTGACATTATCATATCATACAGGTCTGTTCAACCGAATTTTGGCTTTTGTAATTGACCATTAGAAGCAAAGTTTAATATGTAAACTATAAAGTTTTAATATAAAACCCAAAGTCCAAATCAACTTAACTTTCAACCGACACAGCAAATTCGACACCCTGCTCTTTCCAGCAAAGAATAATCTAAGACTACGCTTTTTTAGCAATAACTTTTCATTGTACCATCTAGAAGTAAGACACCTTCTATTTAGCCTTTTATTTTAGTGTGTAACCTATGCTGTCAAAAACTCAAAAGGCGCACGCCTAGACCCTCAGGTGTGGCCTAGTGCAGCCTTGTCAGCTCGCTTGAGAAAACCTCATTTTCTGGAACTCCAACACATTCAGGCCAAATTTTTGCCAAAAATAGAGGTATGAAACAATTACAATAGCCCTAAACAAGCCTGTAATCAACCTAAAACAACCCAAACTAACCCACAATAAGCCTAAACCTGCCTAAAATTCCCACAAAATTATATTTTATACTATGCCCATTGCTTAAATAAGCCCTCACATTTTAAGCAGCTTGTGCCTAGCCCCATTGCTCACCATTTAACGCCCGAGTGCGCCTTGCGCCATCGACAACTATGGGTGTTTAATAAGACAATTGTTGCTCAAAGCCAGCCTATACTTCACAATGTAGTCCCACATAACATGCATTCAGGTCATAGATATGCCATTCCATACAACTTTGATTGAAAATGCAACATGCATTACAAATTGAAGAATTCCTCATTCATGAACAAACATAACCTATAAGAACACAAATTCACTTACTTGTTTACCGTTAATTATATGTGTCTCAGCAATAACAGTGTCAACAACAGAAGGATCTGCGTATGTAACGAACCCAAAACCCCTTGGGCGACCTGTTTGTCGATCTTTCATGATCACCGAGTCCGTAAGATCTCCATACTTCCCAAAATACTTAATGAATGTATCTATAAACAACAAATACATCAAATCAATATACAAACAATGGCGCTTTAATAATTACAGAATCAGAGACAACTACAGGCTAACTCACCTATGGTAGTGTCTTTCGCTAACCCACCGATGAAAATCTTCCTGTAACAATTCAATGAACAAATTTCAAGATTATATCATCAATTATGGAGTAATCGAACAGATGTGTATTAATAGTGATTATGGTGCGATGTGAGGAAGACGAACCCGGGGCTAGCGCCATCACCAAAGTCAGGTCGCTTGGAAGCCATTGGAGATGATCAGTTAAATCGAAGATTGTGTAAGGATTTTAGGGTTTAAAGTAGTGTTCTTGAGGGGTTCAAAAGGAACGAGACGAAGATGACAGTCAAAAGCTAGGGTTAGGGTTAGGGCTTTACTAAAAGTATTTTTTTGGTAAAGGAGTGCAATAGTTTTAGTGATATGTTATATTTCAATTTAAATTAATGGTATGTTTGGTATGTAGTAATGGAATGGATAAAAAAATTAAATAAATAAGAGAATTGAATGGATAAGAGAATGAAATGAATTATTGCATTTCATTGTTCCGTTTGGTTGGCCTTTAGTAATAAATGAATCATATCTTTGTTTTATTTGTTAGGTATAAAATCCGAAACAATGAAATGTAAAAGTGGTTTTCAGAGGCGCTGGTGGTCGGCGGTGGTTTCCGGCGGCGGTGGTGGCCAGCGGTGGTTTCCGGTGGCGGTGGTGGCCGATGGTAGTGTTCCCGGGGTAGTGGTGGCCGGTGGTGGTTGCTGGTGACGAGTGATCTTGGTGGTTGGTGGTGGTTGTGTGTGGCGGGTGGTGTTGGTGACTAATGATGGAAGAAGGTATGGAATGAAAAAAAAAAAGGAGTGGATGGAATGAATTTGAGGGAATGGAATCAACTATGTAATGGTTCATTTCATTATCTCCACCAACCAAACATGTCTTTATTCATTCACCCTCAATGGTTCATTTCATTCCGCCCCTTATTCCTGCATACCAAACGCTACCTAAAAGTTTTAGATTAAAGTCTTATTTGTTAAAAAAAGTGTTTATAAGTAGAGTCAGTAAGTTTCTATTTAAATTCTAAAATGAGTTTTTTTGTTGTCTTAGGTTTAAAACTAGTGAGAATAAATGTTTTCAAGGAACGTGATAACCTAGAGCTCCTAATGTTTTGTACTCATGTAATAGAGATGATTAAGTTAGTAAGTGGATCGTTAATGATTAGAAACAGTTAAAAACATTAATGCACTCGTTACTCAACGACAAACAAAGAATACTTTCATCAATGTTTTGAAATATAAAAGTTTGGTTTGGAATGTTATAAAACTCATTTACAAAATGAAGATTTTGTAAAATGGGTGTTTTAGCTTAGTTAAATTAACAACCATGATCAAACAATTTTACTTTATTTCAATATAACTAAGTGGTGAACTAGTTAATTGAAAAAATTGATCATAAGACTCCAATTTTGCTAATAGAGCGCTAATAGAGGTGTGAAATTATCTTTTTTACGTGAGTATTATATAAAATATATGCGCATATGACAAATCGAAGAGTATGATGATTGAAGAAAACTTAGTGGCTAAGGTAAGCACAAAGACTCTCCAAAATGAAATACATTAAAATGTGATATTATACAAGTGAATTTTTTTGCTCGTTTTTAGATACGTGTGTTATGTGATGATACATGCCTAACTAGACATCATATGCCTATTTTAGGTTTCATGCAAGCATGTTGTAGTTTTGTAGTTTGTCTTTCAAGTGATATACACTAGCTTTTAGTACAATCACTTGTATATAAACACATCTAACAAACAATAGCAATAGTATTATGACAGCCAACACAAACACAAGCAACTAGTGATTCGCCTATAGTAGTATAAAAATCTATTTGTAATGATTCAGTGAACAAACACCGAGTTTATGCATGTTAGATTTAAATAAAATGACTAAAACTAAACTAATGTGTAGTTACAAAGGTGGTATTTACAAAATTTATTAAAACGAAAAGGTAATTACTTAACATACTATGCCACTACTTTTATTCGTTTTATTTTTAATTCACTTAATATAGTTTCTATAGTGACGTGTGATGTGTATATGATATTAATCTAAATCCACTAATTTGTTCATTTTATTTTATATAAAATTAAAGAAAATGACCTTTACGTTTATATAAATTACAAGAATCGTCCTTTATCTTTAAAAAACACTTTAAACATCCTTTACCTTAACATTTTATAACAGATTTCGTCTTTTAGACTGACTGTTGTTAAGTTTTTCTATTAAATCAAGGGTAGTTTGATCCTTTTAACTCTAAAGGATTAATAATGTAACTTTTTCTGAATATAAAGGACATTTCTTCAACTTTTTTTTATCTTTCAAATAGTTTGTGTATTTTTACAATTGTACATATACATATGAATTTTATACAACATAATATATAGTATTTAATTATTTTCGTTCACCTATTATATATAAATATTAATTAGAGTTAATTACATAAATAGTCCTTGTGGTTTATATAAAATAACAGGTTTTGGTACTAAGAAAAAAAGTAACAAGTTTGAGTACTCACTTTTAATTTTGTAACAAGGTTGAGTATTAACACTAATAGAAGTTTGATTTTCTGTTAAGTTCAAGGTAATTTTAGCCTTTTCATATTATAAGACTATTTATTTAATTAGAGGGTCTATTTGTGTAATTTAATTAAAATAATATATTTATACATCACACACACACACTCTCTTAATACACAATATATATACACACACACACAAACATATACATCGATATACCTACATTATCATCACTTTCGCCCAACACTGGTGCCATCATCGCTGCCCGTCGCCCACCGTCGTGTCACCATTATCATCAACATTAGCCATCTCTTATACCTTTATTATCATCGCCATTGGCCATCATCATTAAACCCCCTTCTTTTACCCTATAAAACCCTAATCTCCAACCCACTATCAGTCGCGACACCATCGCCAACCATTGAACCACCATCGCCAACCATTGAACTGCCTCTACCGCCGGCCATTATCGCCTCCCCCCTTATGTGAATTGATATCGTTGTTCAACCTTCCCCTACCATCACTAGCTGTTGAACCATCTCTACCCCTTTCTTCTTGAATAATGTTCAATCGTGAATGAAGATAGCGACAATATCGCCCTAGCAATCGGAGATGGAAGCGATGGTAGTTGATATTTGCCCCTTTGATGATTTTAGGGTTTTCGATAATGATTTTAGGGAGGCGGTGGTGGTTTGAATGGTGTTGGTGTTGTGAAATGGGAATGGGTAGCCGTGGCGGTGTACTGCGTTGGTGGATTGAATAGTGATGGTGGCAGTAGTGGATTGAATGATGGTGGTGGGCGGTGGTAGTGGATCGAATAGTCTTAGGCGTCGGAAGTGGTGGAAATAAGGGTGGTGGTGGGCGGCAGTATTGGACTGGTGAAGTGAATGGTGATGGGCGGCAACGGTGGTGGATGAATGGTGTTAAACAGCGACGCTGGTGTTTTGAAAAGGTACGACAATGGGAGGATGGGTTTGGGTTGGTTATAACTAAATTACACAAATGGTCACTTATTTAAAAAGATGTAAATTTACAAAAATAGTCCCTCAAAAGGTATCTTGGTCATTTTTATTAAATTTAACAGAAAAATTAACGTCTGTTAGTCTTAATACCCAAACTTGTTACATATTATTGTTTTCATTCACGTATTTTAAATTATATAAATACTTATATAATATAAGTCATATATATATATGTAGCGGATAAAGTTAATTAAATAATATCCATTATGTAATAATAAAAAAAACATATGTATATGTATAATTGTGAAAAATACATAGATTATGCAAAAGATATAAAAAGTTATAGAAAACATCCTTTATGTTTGTAAAAAAGATCCATTAATAGTCCTTTAGAGTAAAAAGACCAAATTACCCTTGACTTGACGGGAAATTTTAACGATAGTTAGTCTAAATGATTAAATCTGTTATAAAATGTTAACATAAAGTAGGGTGTGCAATAAATCATAATAACTGAACCATAACCGACAAAACTGAATCGTAAAAATCGGAACCAATAAAAAATCGATTGTTTGGTTTGATGTTTTTAAAAAATGTTTTTTTGGTTTGGTTTCGGTTTTTGCTTGCAACAAAGATTGAAAAAACTGAACTGAAATCATACAAACCGAATTTCTAAATTTAGAGGTGTATTCATATATTCATAAATAGGATTAGCCTATTACTTATTTATTTGACTTATATTATCTAAAAAATTTAATATTTAGGTTTTAAAAATAATTTTTAAACTTTTTTGTTTGAATTGATAGATTAAAATGCTTTATTAATTTTTTTCTTATTGTATTTTGTTAATTGTAATTCATTTTAATGACAATTAATTCATAAGAATATATTGATTATATTTAAATATAAATAAAATGATGTAAGGCTAAAGATTTTAGTTTATAGTCGTTAGTTTGGACCAGATTTTTCTTTAAAAACTAGAAGCCTGAATGGTAAAACAAAAAAACCCAAAATCAAAACCGATGTGAAAATTGAAAACCAAATACCGCAAAAACCGAAGCCAAATAGTTTGAAAACCTAGAAATCATAATATCGGTTTTTGGTTTCGGTTTATGTTAAAATTGAACCAAAACCGACCCATGCACACCCTTAACATAAATAATGTTTAGAGTATTCTTTAAGAATAAATGATGATACATGCATTTTATATAAACTTAGAGGACATTTTTTATAATTTTGTCTTTTATTGCATTTTTTATTTTTAATATATCATAACACATTTGAAGAAAGGATAAATGATTTTTCATTAATTTTTAAGGGTTGGAAAATTAAATTTTATTAATCTTAAAAGTTATTTACTGAGCAATAATAATTCATATTATTAATTTGGCATATAACAATTTTAACTTTCATTTTTACCACCAGTGACAATCATACTAGTATAATTATCACAGACTTACATCCGTTTGCATTTATTTCTCGCTCGATTTTGCTTGTATATGTTAGGATCGTGTATTGAACGAAATACTAACTAATTAGCGTGTATACCGAATCAAATAATGCGGAATCCTATTTGATTGGCGATCCAATCAGTGAGAATGCACGTAGAAACAATTATGTATTGAATCTAAACATTAAGAACGATTAGGAATCGATCTACTGCGATCTGTGAACTTGGAGTAGGTTCTTAGAGGTCTATGGACGGCTAGGGTACGTCTAGAGTCGAAGTGTATTCAATGCTTACGTTTTTTCCAGGAATTAGGTGGTATTTATATGTTATGGTTGCTCATTCGGGCGAATGAACCATTAGCATGGTTCAGTCGTGCGATTGAGCCATGCGGTTGATCCATTCGCACGACTGGGTGTTCAGTCGTGCGACTGAGCCAATCTTATGTTACAATCATACGACTGATCCAGTCTCCTATTCAGTCGTGCGACTGAGTCATTCGCATGAAGTTGTTCATACGTATGGTCCATTAGCATGGGCCATTCGCATGATAACTTCATATTACTAAGTTTGAATGTATTAATTGTCATTACATTATTTATATTAGTTCAAACAACCACAAACCTATATAATCAATTCAATATGCGTTAAACAACTCATTAATGAAATATTAAACAT
>BJCM01166610.1:0-11520 GCA_018326385.1 Flaveria bidentis | reverse complement strand
ACAGCGCATACGGTATATGTTACAACCAAGCCAATCCTTAGGTCCCATTACCGGGATTAATGGTGTAATAAAAGATCCACACAGATTAATAAGTTCATATAGCGTAGCAAGATCCACACAGCAGCGCATACGTATATGTTACAACCAAACCAACCCTTAGGTCCCATTACCGGGATTAATGGTGTAAAGAAAGTTCCACACAGATTAATAAGTTCATATAGCGTAGCAAGATCCACACAGCAGGGCATAAAACTTCATAAAACTTCAAGGTTAGATAACTTAATACATTTAATAGTTAGCGGTTCAATTATATCTAAATAGTTTAAGGATGAGATATCGCTTGAGTAACGCATTGCATTATCTATGTTGAAATTGATGATCTCTCCATCAAACTTCATAGAAAATGTATCATTATAAACATCAATCTTAGTTGTAGCAGTTTTTTAAAATGATATTTCCAACAAGATAGAACTTGAATTTGAAGAGTTATCATCCTTCATATCTAACACCTCAAAATCATCTTGGAACACTAGTTCATTCACTTGAACCAACAAATCATCTAATACACCTTTTGGGTGTACTATGGACTTATCGACCAATTGAATGACTACCCCAGTCTTACATTTGTTTATAGTTATCTTGCTATGTCAATCATTTTTAACCGGAAAATTCTCTTTTTATTTATAATTTACAAACCAAATATACGGTTAGTTTATAACATAAAATGTGGTTGATGGTATTTAGTCCACGGTATCTTAACAAAAAATGTGGTCGATGGTATTTAGTCCCCGGTATCTACTGTGAACATGTTGATTTGTGATTTGCTTAACATAACATCTAAATGATAAAATCAAAGAAAATCACATAAAAATAAGTCAAACAAGAAATTTAAAAAAAATGATGTAATCAATGAAAATAATAATTAACATGTCAAAAAATAAATAAATTATCCGCATTCGTCTAGACATCTATATTACCTTCGAAAATCATGACTATACTTTAAATTAAAGTTGATGATATGTTTAATGCAGGCCGATCCTAAAGTAACGTAGTACTTTGTTCAAAACGAAAATTGATTTGTATAATTATCTATAATTTTTATTTTCTAGTAATTAGATAGTACAATGTCTGGACATATATGCAAGATTCATTTATTAATGTTTCATGAAAAATAGAATGGTTGCTACTTGCTACCGAAACATAAACCTAACGATCATTCATTCATGATAATGCTTGGATCTTCTGCTATAAGATCAAGGCTATTTCTGTAAATATCAATTTGGGCCAAAACCTCATCATGTCGGTACGTAAAATGTCCTACCACTTTAAGCTAGTGATCACTATTGGGAACATATAATAGCATCATCTTATTTCATAAACGCGATGTGAAATAAAAATTTGTGTAAATAAAAAGATTAATAAAACTAAAAAAGTGTAAGAAAATATTGTAACTATCAATCATTTTAATCAATTGGTTAGATCAAATTGTAGATAAAAAGTTTATTTAACGTGTATTTAATGCATATCCACTTATGTAAATTTTTCTCAAGTTCCTCTACATTTATAGACGTTGATAATTTTCAATTACTACATTATTTTTATAAATATTACACTATACAAACGAACGTTTTTATATTTAAAACGAGTACCATATCTTTATATAAAAAGAAAATAACTTTTTTATAGTTTTCAGCTCATATGTGTTTTAGTGCAATTAATTGCATTTTTTTGGTTAGTAATGTGTTTTTTTAATTTATTTTTCTAAAGTGATGAATTCTATATAAATATAATGATGAAATACCACTATTGTGTAATTCTAGTAGGTAAAACATAATAATAATATATCAACTAATTAATTTAATACATTAAATACAATAACAAAATAACACATAATGCTCTAGAACAACACAATATAAAAATGTCTCATTGTGTTTGTTACTTGTCATTATGTTATCTTATACACAATGAGTTTTAAAAAAACATTGGTAAAATAATATTATTGTGTACCTCTAATTTTAATACATAATGACAAGATAACAACATATTTATAAAATATATAAAAATAATAACAAAAATAACAAAAATGATATAAAACGTAAAACATGATGATAAATAAATATAACAAATGATAAAGAAAATATTTGACACAATGATTTATATTGACACAATGAGTTCATATTGACACAATAACCTAACGTATTAAAAACAAAGACCTACGTATTTGACATGATAATCAAAATATCATGCACTTAAAATAATAAAATGACACATATCAAGCCTAGAATTTTTTGTATAATTTTTAAATTAAAAAATCATTTTTACAACATTATTTGTGAAATAAATCAACTATATGACCATCATTTTTAGTGCTTGTCTAGTGACAAGGTGTATTAATGAAACATATACAATGGCATTTGGAAATAAATGGTTAATTTATTTTGTCTCCAGTTCAATCAACATATTTTATCAATCATCTACAAATAGAAATTTTGTTGTGGTTCTAAGGTTACAATAGCCAGGGGTGTTCATCATCGGCTTCTAACGATCTTAAGATAGCGGTTGGTAATGGTTTTTTAATTTTCAAAACTAAAATCAAATTACTACGTAGATGGAAATTAATGTACGGTTGATTTCACGGTTTAGACTTATTGTAACTTTAAAGAAAAAATAAAATATTTCTTGAAGAAACAAAGTTGTATTCATAAATTGATACTTTAGCAATCTCATACAAATTGTTGTTGTTAAGGTCATAATTTTTCTCGAAATATTTCCTGCTCACATATAATATTAAAAGTTAGAGAAAAGCAATAAATCAAAAGTATAAAAAAGTTAGTCCCTTGCTAAGCCCTTATTTGGATGATCAATTAAATTTTGTTATGAACAAACTTTAATCAAAATGACACCATATATGATGAGCTTATGACTTGTACTATCTTTAACATTTAAGTATCTAGACTTGTTATTATACACTTTTCTATTAGCCTTAGCCAAAGTAACAACACTATAACAAATATTGGCTTTGCCAGTAATAGAATTTTATATATAAAGTTTTTTAGTAATTTAATCTCTTTATTAGCTACGGCTTGTGTCAGACTCAAAGTCTATTATGGAGTTAGTATACAACTTTGCTTCTTTATAACTGATGAGATATGCATCAACTTGTAGAATAATAATATTTTATATTGGTAACGCAACTTGCATCCAAAAAATCATCTGTGATCGAAGATTATCCGGTACACATTAAACCATAATTCATAGCTTTTTTATTTTCCTTGAATACTCTTCATATGTCTTACCAATGATATGTACTTTGATTGCTACTAATACGTGTTAAACCACAATGATATGTATTATTACTGCTAGTAAACCTTCTTAGCTTCATAAAAATATAAATAATATGTGGTCTAGTACTTATCATGGCCTACATTAAGTAACAAATAACTTTGGAGTGTTCAAGTTTGTAATACTACTACACTTTTATTTGGCATAAGCTTCATGTTTTGATCTATAGGTGTACTTACCAAAGAATAACTTTGATAATTAAATTAACTTTCTTTAGTACTTTCTCAATGTGAGGAGATGGTGAAATTATAATTCATTTTTTTCTTTTTAATTCATATACCTAAAGTCACTTTTGCCTCTTCTACATCCTTCATGTAATAGTTAGACGGCCAGAACTTTTTTTTATCAACTCACTAGTGTCAAATACCAGAATATCATATAGAATCAAAGTATAAACTTCTTTATCAAATTTGTTATAAACACATTCGTTGATTTAATAAAAACCATTGGACAAAATGACATCATTAAGATTTTGGTTTTAATGCCTAGGTTCTGGTTTTAATATTCCATATAGCAATTCAATTAGGCTACACATCATATAATTGTTACCTTGCAAAACAAAACCACGTGGTTTACATAAATATATATGTGTGTATGTGTGTCTATATGTATATATCAACATGTTTATGCATATATGTGTATATATAGGGTTAAGTTTTTTTAATACTCGCTAACTATTTATTATTTTCTAATTTTAAAAATTTAAAAGTAAATAAAAGAAAGTATGGTATTAAACTTCTAAATTTTTTTCTCCCTAAACAATTTATTTATTTTTTCCTCTCTCTCTGTCTCTCTCTTTGTCTCTCTCTCTCTATCTCTACTTTCTTATCTAACTTTTTCTACTTTATTATCTTAAATATTAATATGATTAAGTTCTTATAAGTACGTTAAACATAAAAAATAATGCAAAATATTAATGTTAATATATATATATAGACACACACACACATATATATATATATATACATACACATACACATACAGATATATATACACACACACACAAACATATATATATATATATGTATATATATATGTGTATATATATTTGTGTGTATATATATATATGCATATGTATATATATGCATATGTATTTATATATATGTATATGTATATATATATACATATACATATATAAATACATATATATATATATATATATACATATATATACACACATATATATATATATATATATATATATATATATATATATATATTGTAAAAATTTACAATAACTATCTGCATGTGTAAAAGCAACTTTACAAGAATGAATGTTTGTTTACATATATGTAAATATTCATATAAATCATATATTTTTCAATTCAAAAACTATTTACATATATGTAATTTTCATATAAGTAATTTATTTTTCAAATAACATGCTATTTACATACACCTGCAAACTAACTGTCTACATACATATACACACATAGGTACATACATACATACATTTATATATATGCATGCAAAAATATGTCTTGAATTGCTTGTTTTTACATATACATAAAATTGTTGTATATATGTGTGAGTGTCAATTTACATCATCTAAAAGCCACTGATTCAAATACACGCAGTACAAATTTCTTCGTTTAAATTCCAAATAATTGATAGTTTCAACATTGATGATTTCTTTAACAACTCATCAACTGTAACAACCATCACCATCTTTGATCTGTAAGTTTGTTTCTCTCCATCCCAGTAGGTTTGAGAAATGATGCCCCAATAACATATACATCTCCCTAATTAGGTCAATTACTATATGTCTATATATGTGTTATTTATGTCTAGTTGGAATACATTTATCACGGAATCGGCTATGATCTGGTTGTCAAAATTTGATCAAAAACAAGTTCTACAACCGTTTTTAGCTTTTTAATTGTGTAACAATAAATAAGTTTGTTTCCATAGGGAATTAGTGAAAATGTTTAACTAACTTAAATTAAACGCTTAAAACAAAGGCTTGAATTTAAGATTGAAAATTTGAATGTTTTAAGCCACATACTTGCAAAAGGCAACAAACTTTAAAATGATTTTACTAAATAATGAGCAAATAATCATTTTCGGGTTTTCAATTTCACAAGATTAATAATTGATACGTTTAAACCAAGGTTTGCTAAAACATCATTTTCAAGACTTCAACTTTTGATTAACGTAATTATAAAGGAATCGAACTTTTAAGACTCATTCAGCCATAATGTTATTAATTCGTATATATCAAGTCACCTGCTAGTCTTAATGAGTTGACAATGCAAGGTAACGGAAAACTATTAATTAAACTTGTAACATTATTTATAAACAAACTTGTAATTACATTCAAATATCAATGTTCAACAAAAACCCTGATTAAAACACATCAATAGTCTTACTTAGCACAAATATTTCTTCCAAAAATGATCTCAAAATACCTAGCCATGTATTGTCTTCATTGAGCCTTCGGTATTGATTTGGATGGTGATTGAGGATGACTTGGAATAAATTTGAAGGCTTGAGAACACGAAAAAATCAACTTAATTGGATTCATAAGTTTTTGTGTATGGGAAGTTAAGGTAGTCTACGCTCGTATTTAGGGGACAAAAAGAGAAAGAATAGATCAAACTTCAAAGGAACATTTCGAGGAAGCTTTTTAGTCAAATGGATATTTAAAGAAGGATTCTATAAAATTGAACTAGACCATGTCTATAAAGTCAAATCAATATTGTTATCATACCCAAAACCAAAATAATCTTTTGTTTCTTTTTTTTGCAATTCAACCTTGTGTTCTTGTTTTCATTTGTTTTTGGTTTCTTAGTTTTATTAGTTGAAAATCAAGCTCTAATCAATCTCTTTTTACGCGTAAATACTAATTAACTACTAGTTTCTCATGGATGCGATACTGTACGTACGCTAGCTTTCTTAGTTATTTAGATTTTTGCATGGCTAAATGACAATCTATCACTGGTTTATATTAAACATGGAAGGGATTACCATCTACATATAGTGCTTGTACTAAACTGCATCGCATCTTTTGAAGTGATTTACAGCTTTAGATCCTCTCTTTGCTTGCTTGAAAATCTTGAGATCTATGAAATTATCTCAATATTATAGATGTACTCTATGAACTTTTAATTAAAAATTAAAAGAGGTGAGTCAAATATATATGTAGAAACTCGGTTTAAATACAGACAAAAAGATTATCACACCAGAATGGTTGGTAGCACAGCCGGACAGTGCGTCAACTACTCCTTTTAGAAAACTTTTTTAGCTCTACAAAATAATCCTATATGAAGAGTCTAAAAATTGCTTTTAATTAGGTTTGGAAAACACTAACATTTAAATAATCAGTAGCATTAATTTGTTGCTGATCTTGTTAATTAAGGAGGATATGTACAAATGATTACAATGTTAAGCATCTTCCATACAATACTTAATTGTGTTTCCTCTCTTCCACTTTCCATTCACCAATGTATTTATTTGCATACTAGGAATTTAATTATAATCGGGCATTAACCATTACACCCATTTTTACATATAATATCGTATGCTGAAGTGACATGGCAGAAAACACTCATAAGAAGCTTTAATCATTACACATGGTCTAAATGATGTACACTGATTTAGTCTTTAATGGTTGAGACGAACCTAAAGGCATGAGAAAGAATTTTGAGTGTAAAAATGTCATAAACTAAAAATATGTTAGCAAAAAATAACATACATAACACATTTTGATTTTAGTTTTGATATAATAATTTGATGTTTACGGATAAACAAACGAGATCACCTTTTTATAAAAATATCATTTAATTTTATATGCAATTATATATATTCTTGTGTAAACTTATAGAATTATATATATATTCTCAGATCATGTTTAAAAAGTATTGTAAATAATTCATTAAAAATTTGTGTTTTGAAGAAATGCATACTTTTGCAAGGTTAAATAAAAGGGATATGTGTAATTCCCACTTAATTCTAATATCCGTAAACGAATTCTTCGTATTTAAACATATATTTCTGAGCTTCTTTTATAACTTAAAAACACATCGTCGATCAGATAGTCTGAAATTAAAACCAGTGCCATAAACAGCTTTAATTACAAAAGATAAAATAATCCAACGAATGCAAGACTACTTATGACAGCATCTTGATTAAATTAAAGAATTTGAAAAGATATACCATATTTATGGTGCGTTATTAAATGATATATATCTAACACGGTGGTCACGGTTGACATTGATGACCACATGCTGCATAGCCAGGACCCCAGTGTATGTGAAGAAAGACTGAGACATGCATACAAGAAGAGAAGATTGGTTTTAATGGTGTTCGACCAAAACACCAAAGTAGATCATGGTTTTGCTTTCATATGCAAACAGGCAAAGAATTCAATGCACCCAACCAACACCACCGCAGAAGCTGATAATAATGACCAAGAGGCAGAATAATAATTTCATAATGGAAACTATTCGATCTATTTACTTATACAGTGTTTGAATTAAAAGCTTTAACGTTAAGAATATTAAAAATAAAGGTAACCTCAAAGAGTATATAGCAATAATTACAAGTACCAGGATGCTGATGGTTTTAAAAAAAAACAATTTTTTAACAAACACACATTACCTTTTTAATTATTAATTTTATTTACTTTTTCAATTAATAAATCACAACACTGTTAATTTCGAAATCAAATGTCATTGTGTTTGTTTTATCACAACACCGTTAATTTGAAAATCAATAGTGTGAAATATTAATATTATACTATTCATTATGTTTGTTTAAATATACTGATAATTGATAATGATAACATGCCTTATGAGTTTGAACGATAATAATACATTATACATCTGATAAGTTTCCAGGTCAACGACGAAGGAAGGGCGGATATATATTGCCATTTATTCTTTCATTCTTTATTTCATGATAATCTGTAAGAGTAAATGTTGTTTGGTATATATTTTTAAACTATACCTATTTTGTAAGTAAAATTTTATAAAAATCCATTTAAAAAAAACTCGAGTTGACAGCCCAGGTAATAATATATTCATAATTAAACACGTAAAACGAACAAATGTGTTCGATGATTCTTTTGAATTATGCAATACATGTTTTGTGATTTTACAAAATGGTTGTAGTTGAAGAAGGGTGCAAAAGCTATAGACTTTTTGAATTTGTAGACAATAGCATGATCATAATCAGCCAAGATATATGTCCCTCGGCTCAGAGCCTAGAAGAAGTGATATATAATAATGATCTCTAAGGTGGTTGAGTTTATTGTATGTCCATTTTGTTATACGAGTTTTCTGTTGCTTTCATCTAACTGGTGAATGATAATATCTATCACTCTAAGGTGGTACAACTAGAGTTGATATGATATTTCTTTGTGTCTGTTTATGTAGGTTTACCAAAAAGTCAATAACACAAGCTCCTGTTCTTAATGTATGAATATAACAAGAAAATCTGTGTTCGTATTTTTTATTTCTTCGGTTAATAATAAATGACCATAGCCTTCTTCGTATTCTTTGATTCCTTTACAAACCTAATTACCAATGCATGATTTGTGCTGACAGATAAGATATAGATATATCTCTAAAACACATTGTGATCCGTGTTGTTATATGAGCATTTAATGTTCTGATAATTAATATCTGACATGATAGGAATAAGTGTCTTTCTAGTCTTCTAATACGTTATACAAATCCATCCACTTAGCATGAACTCCAAATGTCCTAAGGACACATTCAAATGGAAGTGTAATGATATTGTAAAAAATATTAATCCAAACAGTAAACCCCAGATCTTACAGAAATAACTTCAAATGTCTAACATAATCACAACCAAAACAAATAAAGACAAAATATAAGAAGATTCTGAACACAAGAAATTAGAAGAATTGAACCATCGATGTAATGATTCAGACTAATACAAGACTCCAAAGAACACAAGACAACTTGATTCTTCGGTGAGAACTTTAGACAACAAGAGCGATACGAGAGCTCGAGAGAGAAAGAGACGAGAATGTTCAGGATGAACAACAACAACATACACCAACCCATATATACCCGAACCCTAGCAACAAGCCCAAAAGCCTATTTGAAGCCCAACAACAGCCAATGTCCAGCCCGATGTTTAGCCCAGCTACACAAACGGACTAACCTGCATAAAACCCAAAAACAAACAAATTGACGTAAAAGAAATAAAAATAAAAGAGGAAATATATATTTTTCACCCCCCTCAATTTGATGGCGAAAAAATATCATACATTTTTAAGACTTTAGACAAAACTTCAAGTTGTTGAATAAGTAAACATTTTGTAAAAATATCTACCACTTGATCGACAGAAATTATAAAAACAGTTTTTATAAATCCTTCCGAATTTTTTTCATGCAGAAAAAATAAGTCCACTTCAAAATGTTTTGTTCGATCATGGAATACGGGATTGGCAACAATTGACAATGTTGCACTATTGTCATAGTTTAGAGCAATCAGAAGTTCAACAGAAACACCCAACTCTCTCAACAAATTTATTAACCACATAATTTCACAAGAAGCAGCACATATTGCTCTATAATCAGCTTCAGGTGAAAACCTAGAAATAGTTTACTGTTTCTTGCTTTTCTATGAGATCAAACAATTATCAACAAACACACAAAAACCAGTTACTAAATTTCTAGAATTAAGGCATATTGCCCAATCAGAATTAGCATAGGCAATAACATTAAAAGTACTACTCTTAGAAAACAAAATTCATTTTCTAGGTGCTCCTTTCAAATATCTCAACAAACTAAGAGCAAGTTGTAAGTGAGAGTTTGTAGGAGCATACATAAATTGACTCAAAAATTAAATAGCATAAGATAATTCAGGTCGAGTATGAGAAAGATATATTAATTTTCCAGTAATTTTTTGAAAACCAGTAACAGTATTCAAAAGTGTTTCATCTTTTTTGCAAAAATTTGAGACTAAATAGTGTTGTTTAATCGATGTTGCAACTGGTTTACAACCACTCAACCCAAATTCATCAAGAAGATCTAAGCAATATTTCCTTTATGAAAAGCAAACTCCCATGTCAGATCTAATAACTTCAATACCAAGAAAATTCTATAACAACCTGAGATCTTTAATTAAAAACTTGATATTTAGAAAATATTTTATTCTATCAATTTCTAACTTGTCATTTCCAAGAATCACAATATCATCCACATAAACAAATAAGACAACAAACATATTATTTTTTGATTTTATAAATAGAGAATGGTCACATTTACTTTGAACAACGTCTAATTCTAACAAAACACCAACTAATTTTCATTTTTAGGACCATATAATGATTTATTCAATTTGCACACTTTTGACTCATTTTTAGGAAAATACCCTTCGAGTAAACTTATGTACACGTCCTTATTCAAATTGCCATATAAGAAAGCATTATTAATATCTAATTGGAATAATGGCCAATCCTTTTGAACAACAAGGTCTATAAAACAATGTATAGTAACCATTTTAATAATCGAGGAGAATGTTTCATCAAAATCCAACCCTTCCTTTTGACTATAACCCTTGGCGACCAGCCTAGCCTTATATCTTTCTACCTCACCAATTGATTTGTACTTGATTTTAAAGACCCACTTACACCCAATTGGTTATCCACCTAAGGGTAAGTCTACAAGGGACCAAGTGTTGTTCCTATTTAAGGCCTCCGTCTCCTCGTTCATAGCATTAACACATCTTTGATCATTTTTGCTTCAACAGTTTTATTTAAAATGGATGAAAAACATTTGTTGTCAAGAGATAATATTAAATAATTTATGACATTTTCAATATCGTAAGTAATTTTCCCTTCAATAATGAAATCATCATGTTTTTTTTGGAAAATTAGTAGTGCGGCTTTATTTTCTAGTTTGGACATATGGATCATTAACACCCTCAGAGGTGCGATTTTTGTTATTCATTGACCTACTACTGTTTGCCTCCTCGATGCCATCACTTTGGAAAGGTGGTTGCTACACTTTAGCCATACCATGTCCCAAATTACTAGGTGATTTAGAAGATTGTTGAAATTCAGCATCCTCACAACTGCCAAAACTGTTGCAACTGGTCTGCACATGTAAGGCCCCGTTCCCGAGCACCTCACAGTTGGTCAATCACAGCAGTTAAAACACTATACATTATAATTATACAAACTTAAGCAGCGGAAATGATTTA
>BJCM01166609.1:0-66135 GCA_018326385.1 Flaveria bidentis | reverse complement strand
TTAATCCAAGTACACTTAGCTAATCGTATATACTTGTAAACATTTGAGACTTGTAAAAATCTGTCAAGGTTTGATTGTGCATTCTGTCTTACATCCCTAGTTACTTTGTTCTCTAACTTATAACATGAATTGCCATCTTTTATATACTTATGTTTTGAAAACTATGGAAATCTCACCAACATTATTGTTGACCTTTTATTTTTAACATGTTTCAAGAAATGCTCAAGTATGATTACTACTCTTTGAAGCTTATCACATCTAGGATTGGACCTAGAGAAATAAATGTATGAACTTGTCACATTTAACTTTTATACATGATGTTATCTTTATTTGAGACTTATGCTTGTAACGTTGTAATTGAAACTTATGATTAATATATTTGGATCTAATAATAGCGTTATGTGGCTGTGAACGATCTTAACTCTCACATCTCGACGTTTCCACCGTCAAGCTTGGGGTGTGACAACATTAATAATAGTCAACCGTAGTTAACACTTAGTTTGAAACCTTGGTTGAAATATCTTAAGTGTCCACTAATACGGGTAGTAATTATTTGATGCAACCGGTTGAATCAGATGTGGATGACTTAAACAGTAGTGGGTCGCTAACATATTTATATACGGCTAAGTACAAGCAGATGTGGTGATCACTAATACTCAATTCCGTGAATAATACCCAATGTCGTGAATAATACCCAATGCGGGTGACCAACATCTTAAAACTTGCTAAGTATAGGCTGATGCTTTGAATAGTAATGCTTTGAAGAGCAATGAGGTGAACACTGTTGCTTTGAACAGTGATATGGTAAACAACGATGCTTTGAACCTTGATGTGGTGAACAATGATGCTTTTAGCAGTACCTCATGGGGTGAATAGTGCCAGTTTGATGAGTAGTTAAACTTTTCACACTTATCATACTAAAACTTCACATACAAGCATTAGTATGTTATCTCTTTTCATACAAAATCGTAGTTTTGTAAAGAAACAACATATTATGCTAAAGGGAGGGTTCAAATGTTAATCCTCCTTTTGTTGGAATAACATCATTACACATATATAAAAATATGTTACTTTATGTATATTTGTAAATTTGTAAGTGTAAAAAAATCTAAACTAGTGTAAGCCATACTTACATCTCGTATATTTACAGATGTAAACTTACTTACACTACTGTATATTTATATATATTAATGATTTTACACATATACATAAAAATAACTTATTTTTGTATATACGTAATGATATTATTTCAATAAAAAATAATGATTTTAATTGACTTTGAAAAGTTAACGCGGTTATCGCAATAATAGATGATTAACATTTGAACCCTCCCCTATTATTCATATTATCCCCAAAGTTAGTAAAATGGTAAAAACGAGGATATAGAACTCATGCATGCATAGTTGCATAGCTCTCGAACAAACCCTAGAACCGAGAGATGAATCTCTATATCTACAACCATGCACGCATAAAGCTACTAACCTTATTCATTTAGATGCAACATAAACAATATGCGCACCTAAATCTAGCTTAAATCTATGAAAAAAAGTATGAGAAATTATTGTATTTTTTTCACTTTTTCTTAGAGTTTCTCTCTTTAATTCATTGGAGGAGATCTTCAAAATTATAGCCAAACTTTAGGAAATTGCTCAATTTTAGTCCCTTAACTCATTTTAGAATCACATTCTTCGTAAAACAATTTCATATCCACTTAAATAATAACTTCGGGTGTTACACCAAATGGGAGAAGAAAAAATTGAAAGGTAATCTATATTTTAAGAAATGGAAAGACAACTCTTTATGAGTAAAGGACTTCACCGTCGTTCATCTTATTCCATGGAATTTCCATTATGCCACTACCATAGTTAACTCAACCATTAACAACGAGACACCGATCATGTTTGGCAAATCAACTTTTTAACAAACTTTTAAATTATTTACTTTTAAAATGTTAATAAGTCAATAAATATGTTTGGGTAAATGGTTGAAATTTTGATTTTAAAAAGTTAAAAAATTGATTTTGAGAAGTTAAATAGAGTTACTTCTTAAAAATTACTTTTTAAAAGTAACTTAAAAAAAAGCAATCTCAAACACCCCCGTGGTAGAGTTTAGCATGAGTACATAACTAGAACGAATAAATACCGACTTCTAGCAGATATAGAGAAATCGAAGGCGTGGTTGCTTATACCTGGTTAGTTTAAAGTCTTCTTTGGTCTGGGTATGGATGTTTTGTCAACACATACTAAATCAAACTGATTTTGATTCCGACTGATTATTCCATACCTATGATGCGAATTAAGGGCGGCTGAGCTGATTGAGCTTAATGAGGTGTGGAGTTGGAAGTCTGCTAGGACAATTAATCAATTAAAAGGAAGTTCAAGTTTATTAGTAGCAAATTTGGTGTATAAATACATATAGTTGTAACTTATATAAAGTGTACGTGTAAAAATTAATAATAAGTTCGTAGCATTTTCTTAACATCTTTCTTCTTCTTGCTTCTCTGTGGGTAATAAATGTTTAATCATTACATTTCAATTTCAATCACCTAAACTCCCATTTTGATATGGCAATACATTAGAGATTGTATAATTGGTGTTAAACCACCATCTTGGAGCTCTACTTGAAGGTTAATAGAAAAATGACGAGGAAATGGAATCGAGCTGGTGATGCCAATTTAGGAGAGGGATCTAACTATTAAAATTCTTCTTGATTAACTAGAATTGAAGTCCTAAATTGAGTGGAGACAATTTGTCTGCATAGTTGTATAAAATAGAACAATGACATACCACCCAGTTAGAGTGACCTCACAAGTGGATTGAAGGTAAGATTTGGTGATCTTTTTGATGATTCACTGTTGGAACTACTGTACCTAGAAGAAACTGTTAGTGCTAAAGAGTATTATGACCCTTTTGATGTCACAGTTAGCAAACTAACACAATAACCTTAACATGCCTTAATTTGTTTTATTTCTAGGTTGGAAGAAGAGATTCAATTACATGTTAGGATGTTTAATCCAAAGTGAGTGCAATGTTGGAAGTTAATCTTGTCATTAAGTTCATTTATGTAAATAGTATTGTACATATTTAGTATATTAGTATTATGTGTAGTATAAGTATGTCTAGTTGGGTCGGGTCTAGATAAAACCGAGTTACCAACTTGGTAATGGTCGTATGATAGTTGAGTTTGGCGGTTAATAATAACCGACTCAATCACATGTATATATACGTATGTAAGGTATCAAATCAATGTAATCGGCATTTGTTTTGTTTCCCTCCAAAGTTTGTATACTCCGTGTTCTTGCAATCTTATGATTCAATATACAGTGCAGTGTAAAATTAGTCGATTCATAACATGCAAAGACACTTATGGGTTGGTTAAATTGCAAAAAGATCGTCAAAAGATTAAGAAATCTAACTAATAATTGGGTGTCTACTAGCAAGAATAAGATGTTCGCCTTATTAATCTTGTCCCAACTGCCCAATAGATATTCCAAGTTCTTTGAAACTTCTTTAAGCTACTTTCCCAATCGATGAGCATCTTCGAGTCAGTGGTCGTCTACGCAGTCCACCGTATCATCAAGGGCTCCAAGTGAGTGTATAGTTGATCGAACTAGAAAATCCAACTAAGTTGGGACACAAATTATGAAATACGATGGTCGGCCTAGAAATCTTGTTTATTTTTTAATAACTAAGATGCCTTCTCAACTTCCTCTATATTTATGTAGAAACAACACTGTCTGATCTTGACTGTCGTCACCGATACTAAATCTTGGTTGATGGATGTTCGTGCGTTGTGCGCTGCTGTGCTTCCCAATTCAGATTAAAACTGTTTGTTTTTTCATGAAGTTGTAAAATGATATTGTTTACTACTCAATAACTTTGTACACAAATCTTATTGTTTCATATTCGGATCGCATCAAGTGACATACTTTGATACAATCAAACATGTGAGCTCGACCCACTATGACACTTTATTAAATCATACATATCATGTATAATTTTATTTGTGATTCAAATGTGGCACATCAAAACCAATACGTAGCCTCAAGGCATATATAAACTTGTCAAAAATCACAAATATAACACCAAAGAGAATTGTAACTTATCTTAACACCTAAGAGAAACATATATATTGTAAACAATTACTCCATGAAAGCCCTTTTTTGGCCCTTGCATGAGTCTACTTGTTGGCGACAAATGCCACCTCCATAATGTGCCCGTAAGATCTGATCAAGGTCACATATGCTACTTGCTAGATGGTTCTGTAAAATAATAATATTAATGGACAACACTTGATAGAAAGAATAACATTTTTTCTGTAAGTACGTGCTATCCTATATATATATAACACATATTTAATTGTTCATAATCAGACGTATATACATGTATGTTACGTACCTTTAGGATCACGGTCATTAGCATCGTGAAACACAGGCTCCTCGTCCCCGGCCCCAGCCTTTTTCGCGCTATCGTCGGCATCAACATCCTCATCAGAATATCGAACAACGACCACAGGACAGACACAATGACGAACACAATAATCGCTAACACTTCCAAGCCTCCCCTTCCCCTTTCTCTTTGAGGCTCCAAAGCCTCTGCTACCCATGATCATGACGCTGAAGCCGAGCCTTTCGACCTCCAAACAAAGGCGCTCCTTGAGATCATGATCCTTGACGATGTGGATCTTGAAGGGGATGTTGGCCTCCACCAACGGCTGCGACAGAGTGTTGGCTTTGGCGGTGGTGAAGTTGTCGAAATCGTCCTCGAGTTTCTGCTGTGTTTCTTTGGAAGGGGGCTCGGCGTCCATGGCGTGGCCCCAGTCAGCCCCGTAGAGGATGGAGGTGAGCTGGATGTGGAGGAGGATGACGGCGTCTCCGGGGCGGACGTAGTTCTGGACGGCCCATTGGACGGCGAAGGCGCTCTCGTCGCTGAGGTCGACCGCGATGGCGATGCGGCGTTGGGCGCCTGCGGTGGGGGTGGTGACCGGGGGCGGGTAGCGTGGCGAGGAAGGGGGA
The DNA here is from genome assembly GCA_018326385.1 of Flaveria bidentis. Classification (NCBI taxonomy): domain Eukaryota; kingdom Viridiplantae; phylum Streptophyta; class Magnoliopsida; order Asterales; family Asteraceae; genus Flaveria; species Flaveria bidentis. The sequence goes on along the minus strand of BJCM01166609.1, from coordinate 61,121 downwards.
TCTGCACGGACCGTGGTCAGTGGAGGAACGGGGCGTTTCATTGAGATGGGCGAAGGAATGGAATGAATGAGTGAATTCGTTTCGTTTCGTTTCGTTTCGTGTTTGTTTTGGGGTGTTTGTTTTGGGGTTGATTCAGATGGAGAAGGACGAGCAAGTTTTAGAGGAAAATTTGGACGAATTCTTGGGGTAAATAACACCGATTTAGGAGGGGTGCGTGTGTGTGTATGTGAGAGAAAAGTGTGTTATATAGCATGCAATGCACCTCTCACGTTTGGTTTTGCTGGAGGTACGTGGTCTTTAAAGCTTGTATAATTTGTTTAAAAAATAAATTCTTTATGTACATCCGACTCGCTTTCAAATTGAAATATATATATCTGCAACAAAACATAGAAATTACTATACGGTTAATTATTCAAACTTTCAATGGTACAATCATTGTCATAATTATTTGCGAAATCGGAACACCGGATGTTCTTAGGGGTGAGCAATTCGTGGTCGGGACAGTATAAAATGCGAGAACCGACTTGTCTTTACAGGAACCAACCCATGTAGTAAGCAACAGTTCCGGTACTTTGGTCCATGAAAATAGCTAAAAATGGGTTTGGTCCAAACCCAACGCCACCTTTAATTAAAACCCTTAAAAACCTGATTACAATTAAAAAAACTAAATTTAAATGTCACATGTTTGATTGCTAATCTGCTCCATATTTACGATTGGAAACCCTCTCCCTCGTCTTCATTGCAAAACCCAAAAGTAGCCCACCCTTCTCCATCGTCTTCATCGTCTTCATCGTCTTCATCATCTTCATCATCTTCATATCATCTTCGTCGTCTTCATCATCATCCCACCTAGGTATATTTTGTTTCATCGTCTTCCACACTTAACAGTCATACATAAAAACACGGCTCCTACAACTACACAAATCATACTCATTCGATCATTGGTAACAACACATGTAGATAGTTTTCCCAATCAATCAAGTGACCCAAAGATGATGGTAGCAATGTAGCATGCGTTTGGATTTATTGTTTTTTTTTTAATTTTTGGATTGTAGTTGAATTATGAACATAAGTCTTTTGTGCATTGTAGTTGAATTATAAACATAAGTCTTTTGTGCATTGTAGTTGAATTATACGTGTACTGTGTTTGAATTTTGATTTTGGAGAGTAGTTGAAATATATTTATTCAATTAAGTTCTCTTCATGTCTTGGTCTGTGTATTTCAATCTGTACGTCAATGTGTTATGATTTGTAATTTAAAGAGTATGGTTTAAAATATCTACAAAACAAATTAATGTTACTTGTTTATGATTTGTAAGTGTAGATACATGTTGTTACTAGTTTATGAGTTTTAATGTAAAAGTCTTTCATGTCTTACACATATGTAATGAATTGGTTTAATGAAATATAATATGTGGTTGATGTTTATTCATGTTTAATTATTTTATATTATTAGTGTGACAAGTATAATTCATATGTATGAACTTATTATATAGGTTTGAGGTTGTTGTGCATAGTTCTTAGTCAATAATGATTAAGAAATGTGTTCAACCTAGTCGGATGATTATTCATGCTAATGAACCATATTTATGGACCATACGCATGAATACATCATGCTTATGGACCAGTCGTACGACTGAACCAGGAGACTGGATCAGTCGTATGATTGAGACATAAGATTGACTCAGTCGCACGACTGAACCTTCAGTCGTGCGTATGACTCAGTCGCATGATTCATGGAACAATTCATACGAATGGAAACTACAAACCTATAAATACCACTTAATTCGTGGAACAATTCACAAAACAATTGATAACACTTCATAATTTATCGAACCCTAGCCGTCCAGAATGTCCAAGAAAGCCAATCCAACTTCAAAGTTTGTTCTTGATCGATTCCTACTCGTTCTTTACGTTTAGTTCATTCTTATGTCGATTGGATTAACTTTCTCACTGATTGGATCGCCAAACAAATAGGATTCCACACTATTTGATCTGGTTTCACGCATATTCAGTTAATATTCCGTACGTACACGGTCCTAACAAGTGGTATCAGAGCTGAGGCTCTTGATTTTGAGTGGATTCGATTAGTTTTTGGTGTTAAAGCTCACATTTTAATTCAAAAGAGTCACCATGTTGTTTCTAAAGGTGTTTTCGACGTTTGCATGCATAAAAGTTGTGTTTTTCATCATACGACAGATTAGGGTTTCTGGGAAAATCGTGTTTTTGTGTCAAAGTGCCAAAATCTTCGATTTTACACAAACAACAGCCTTCAGTCGCACGATTGGTCCAGTCGCGCGATTGGTTCAGTCGCACAATTGAACTCACACGTATACTTCATTCGCACGATTGAACTCAATCGCATACCTCATTCGCACGACTAGACAACTCCAGTCGCTTGATTCCAATCGTCTTGTTCATACGCACAACTGAATCCCATCGCACGATTGAATTCATTCGCACCCTTCATTCGCACGAGTGACTCATACTCATAATCCATTCGCATGAGTGAAACTGTCCTATTCTAAAAGTTCAAAGTTTACAGCAATAGAAGATCGTTTGCTGCATTTACTGCCGGAAAGGACTCTCACATCCAGAACCTTCTGCTTCTAGAGAATGAGATTGGTAATCATAATAAACCGCCGAAGCTGATAACGTTAGATGACTATCCACAGTGGAAACAACGGTTCGAGATCTATCTAAATGGAGTTGATCCTAATCCTTGGACATCCATTGAGACTGGTTACATGGTACCAGTCAGTACAAATGGAGTCAAGTTAACATTGGGAGGAATGAGTGAAGCAAGAAGATCTTATTCAATAAAGAAAAGAAAGTTTATGATGTGTTAACTCAGTTAATACCAAAAGACATCTTTTATCAGTTCTCTGAGAACAAGCAGGCGAAAAAGTTATGGGAAGCATTGGAAAAGAGATATGACGGAAATGCAACACTCAGAGCACTGAAAGCTAAAGCTCTAAGAAGAAGTTTGATAATTTCTCCTCGATAGGGAATAAGAGCTTGGATGACATTATTGAGAGGTTCTACCATCTGATGAGTGAGTTGCACACTCATGGTGTAACAACATCTATGGAAGATCTTTCAAGCTTTGCAGATGGTTTGCCGGATAAATGGGATTCATTTGTGTCCAACCTCAGACAGAACGACATTCTTGAAACATTAGACATAAATAACTTCATCCTGAAGTTAAGAGAGGAAGAACTAAGAATGAAATACAAGTCTAAGAAAGGATCCTATGTTCGGAATCCTTCACTCTATAACTCAGTTCCAACTCCAACTATTTCAGGAGCACCGTTTCAAACAGCTTTGTGTCTAGTTCATCTGCTCTTTCTCAAACCAGCACCTCAGGAACAGAAACGTCAGGGTCATCTACTACCTAATATATAGTTCCTGAAACCAATACTACAAAGTTGAAGACCGAGATTCTCGGTAATATTGCAGTGGAAGTGGCTAAGGAGCATATGGATCTTCTAGTAGCAGTGGTCCAATCCTCTGATGGTTTAGTTTCCAGGAAGATTGGAAATTTTCATCTTGAAGATGAGGATTATGAGCAAGTTGACGAAAATGAGTTAGAGAGGATGGACATAATGTGGGCCTTGGCGAGTGCTGTCAAAAGGGCAAAGAAGTTTGTGAAGAAGACGGGGCAGAATCTAGTAGCCACGAAAGATATGACTTTTGGTTTTGACAAAACCAAAGTCACCTGCTTCAACCGTGGTGAAAAGGGGCATTTTAAATGTGAATGTGTAAAGCCCAAGAAAACTGGAAATGGAAATCCATTTCCCACTTTCAACCATCAAGACAAAGACACGATTGGAACATCTTCAAGCAAAGAGACAAAGGTCTTGACGGCTCAAGGTGATGAAGGGCAAGGCTGGTCCTTCCGATTTGTGTCTCCGGGTGAATCAAACATTGCCTGTGTTGAGGCATTGGATGATGGATCTGCCAGTGAAGGTGAGATCACAGCTGAGCAATTGATGTCAGATACCGAAGAAGCTGCGACTGTGGTAAATCACTTGGTTGAGGAAGAGCTCAGAGCAATTAATTCAGAATCTCTAGTAAACGAAGAGTCTGAAACAACGTTGATGACTGACTCGTCTGATTCCTCACAGGTAAGTTCTAATGACCAATTATTTGCTAAACATGCTTGTTCTGAATGTAACAAATTTAGGGATAGCATTGATCTAAAATTTTCTAGGTTATTAGAACACAATGATAATTTGATAAATGATTTACAACTCTGCACCGAGGCAAATCGTATATTAAAACAAAATGAGTGCAGTTACAAAGAAAAAACAGAACTTTTGGGTAAACAACTAAGGGAAACCGAGGTTGTTGCTCTAAATCAATCAAATGATATAATGTTTTATTTAAATTCTTTAGAAGAAACCAAAAAGGAAAAAGCTGTTTTGGAAGTCGAGGTTAATTCTTTAAAACAAAAACTGCATAGTTATGCTAGTTCTTCTTACATAGTTCAAAGCTTAGTGAAAGAACGAAACAATGGGAAAGATTTAGGTTACAAAGTGGTGCCGCCACCACATGCAATCTTTCTAAATACTAAAAGTAGACCTATCAATAATAATCCAGTTAAGGATCATGTGGTGTCCAATCCTCTGGTTAGTGATCCTGATTCTATGAGAAAACCTATGAAGGAAAACACTAAACAAAAGGAGTCTACTTTAAAAATTCAAAGGAAAGATGCCTATAGAGAATTTGGATGATGAATTTGAAAAGGTTAATGTAAGGTCAGGTTCACACATGTCTACTTCTGAATCCAAAATGACTAAACTAGTTAACCAAACACGTGTTACACGTCAAAGTCCAAATAAACTAAAGGTTAAAGATGTTAAAAATGTTCAAAAAATTAATTTTGTTAAAGAAGCCGAAACATCTAAAAGAGAAGTTACTAAACCCAACCAGACTCATTTCACACCTATACCAAACTCAACACCACAAAAACAATTTTCTCAACCTGTATAAGGGAGATCATGCTAAAGCTGTGGAAAAAGAGGACATATTTCTTCTAATTTTCCTTATTATCAGACTCCCAAAAAGAAAATTAAACTTTATGATACAAAACCAAGTTTTTCTAAAAAGAGATCTATTACTCCACCTAAGGGTATTAGTGAACCTAGAGTTCAAACTATAAGCCAGTCGTCTGTTTATCATAAATAGACCTTACATAAAATTAGCTTATAAAAAGAAAAATCAAGTAATGTGTCTGATAATGAGAACAAGAAGAAGAACGATATGCCCTCATCCTCTGATGGATAGTGGGGTGAGTTTATGATGTGTGATTCCTCTAGGTCACCCAAGCCAGTTAAGGCTTGGGTCCCAAACCTGAACTGATCAATTCCTTTGAATGTGTAGGATGTCCGCTACAACGCTATCACAAATACCTGGATTATTAATAGTGAGGCATCCATGCACATGACCGGGAACTTGTCCCTCCTTTTCAACGTCAAACAAATTAAAGGGGGACATGTATAATTTGCTGGAAATAAAGGAGGTTACATCACAGCACAAGGCGAAGTGGGAAATGAAAAAGTTAAGTTTGACAAGGTCAACTACGTTCAACAACTACAGATTAACTTACTTTCAGTCTCCCAGATCTGTGATAAAGGATTCAAAGTTGTATTTGACAACAAGAAGTGTTACATGCTGAAGAAGGATTATGTTATCCAGGAGGATAAAGTCTTAATGTCAGCTTCAAGATATAATGATCTGTATGTCTTGGACCTATCAAAGGCCTCCACAATGGAGAACACTGTCCAATGATTTTTGTCAAAAGAAACAAAGAGGGACTCAATCTCCTGGCATAGGAGAATAGGACACATTAATCTATGGAAGATGAATCATCTGATACAAAATGATTTAGTGAATGGAGTAACTGTCAAGAATTTCCAACTTCCGGATTTTTGCGTAGCATGTAAGAAAGGGAAACAGACCAAGAAGTCTCACAAGGCAAAGAAAGTTAATTCAATTGATCTTCCTCTCGAGCTTCTACACATGGATTTGTTTGGCCCAGTCAGTACAAAGAGCATTGTTGGAGATTTGTACTGTTATGTAGTAACTGATGATTACTCAAGATTCTCTCGGGTGATGTTTCTAAAATCCAAATTAGAGACTTTTGAATCATTCAAACCTACTTTGGAATCACTCTACAAATTGAAAGTAAGGCAGACTCGATCAGACAATGGGATAGAGTTCAAGAATCAGTGGATGGAGGTGTTCTATAGAGAGAAAGAAATTGTGCATCAATTCACATCTGCCTACACTCCACAAATGAATGGAGTTGCTGAAAGAACGAATCGTAGTTTGATAGAGACAGCAACAACGATGCTAGTTGACTTCAAACTACCTATTCAATTTTGGAACGACACAATGGCTAATGCGTGCTACGCTCTCAATCAAGTCTTATTGGTCAAACGTCATGGGAAAACATGTTATGAACTACTCCAGCGACGTAAACTAAACTTGGAGTATCTTGAACCCTTTGGTGCACCATGCATGCTGCTGAAGAAAACTCAGACTTGGAAGTTCAGTGAGAAGGCTGAAGAAGGTATCATTCTTGGATACAGTATACTGGACAAGAGAGTTTATAACAACTCAACATGTCAGGTAGAAGTGTGGTGCAATGTTGATGTTCAAAGATACACCACCCCTTGCTGGAAAAGGACCTTCATTCTTCTTCGACTATGATGGATTTTTTAAGCCTTTCAACTTACCTCCCTCCCTTCCTGATGATGAGTTATCGACAAAAATGATGTATGATGTTCTGAACACTCCTCCACAAGACTCAACAACATCGGTTCCACTAAACAATTCTTCTAGTCCTTTAGGGGGAGAGCTTGATGTAAGTGACTCATCCTCTAATGATGAAGCAGTGGAGACTGAAAATATGAACCAGGAGGAACAGGTTCCTGCTAATGAAAGTACTCAAGCATCAAATCTTGATGCCTCTGACATTTCTGAACCTCATACTCCAACAGCTACCAATACTGAACCTGGAATTCCAAATCTGGATTAGGAAGTAGTTGTTCCCACCACTCCCGGATCTCGAATTAATGTGTATCATCCACTGGACAACATCATTGGGGATGTACTATCGGGAGTGCAGACACGAAATCAGCTATACTCAGCTGATTATGCCTCAGTCATGGAAAAATGTTATCTTCACGATGGTGCTTATCGATGTTTTGTGTTTCAATTTGAGCGAAAATATGTAAGTGAATTCTTAAACGATGAGGCATGGGTTAGTGCTATGCAAAAAGAACTCCTACAGTTTAAGAAGTTAGGAGTATGGATCCTTGTGGACAGACCAAAAGGTGCTAAGGTGATTGGCACTAAATGGGTCTTGAAATTTAAGAAAGATGACCAAAGATTCATTATTAGAAACAAGGCTTGACTTGTAGTTCAAGGGTTTAGACAAGTCGAAGGCATTGACTACAATGAAGTGTTTGCACCTGTAGCTCGGATGGAAGCAATCCGTATCGTTCTAGCCTATGCATCCTACATGAAGATTAAAGTCTATCAACTAGATATAAAAAGTGCATTCCTGCATGGTGAAATACGTGAGACAGATTACATCAGTTAACCCTACGGATTCGAGGATCCTTATCATCAGGATAGAGTTTATAAACTGGACAAGGCTCTCTACGGGCTCCATCAAGCCCCTAGAGCCTGGTACGAGAAACTCTCAACTCATCTAGTGAAACATGGTTTTCGCACAGGAGTTATTGACTATACGTTATTCATCAAAGAAAAGGATGGTGATTTACTCTTCGGTTCCAAGAATGAAGAATTATGTAATGAATTTGAATCTGTAATGAAAGCAGATTTTGAGATGAGTGTCATGGGAGAGTTGAAGTTCTTTCTTGGATTACAGGTGGATCAGACACCAAAAGGAATCTTCCTGCATCAGTGCAAATATGTAGGTGATATCCTCAGTCGATTCGACATGGAGAATGCTTCAGTTGCTGAAACTTCATTTGCCACGAATCATGATATGGCACCCAACAAAAATGGTGATCTAGTTGATGCTACCATGTACAGAGGAATGATCGGATCCTTAATGTACCTCACAACCTCTCGTCCTGATATTATGTACGTCACGTGTCTTTGCTCAAGATATTAGCCAAAACCCAATGTAAATCATCTCATCGGGGTTTAACGGATTTTTCATTATCTGAAGGGTACTCCAACACTCGGGTTGTGATATCCTCATGATGATGACTTTGAGCTTACAGCGTATAGTGACTCAGACTATGTTGGTTGCAAGATGAATTACAAATCAACATCTGCGGGATGTCAGTTCTTTAGTAGATGGTTAGTCACTTAGTAGTGTAAGAAGCAGACGTCAGTTGCTTTGTTAACTTGTGAAGCTGAATATGTTGCTGTTGCAAGTTGTTGTTCACAAATCATTTGGATTCAACAGCAAATGCGCGACTATGGTTTGCAATTTTCTAAAACTCCTATTTTTATTGATAATTCTGCTGCTATTTCTCTCACCAAAAATCCGGTTCAACACCCTAAAACAAAACACATCGGTATGAAATATTACTTTATACGTGACTGTTTTGAAAAACAATTAATCGATGTTGTTAAAATTAATATGGATTTTCAACGCACCAACCTCTACACAAAAGCATTTGACAAACCTAGGTTTTTATTTCTTTTAGAGGTTAATGGCATGAAGAAGAAGAAGAAGAATGAAGAGATTCTAGAAGAAGAAAGTGCGTAGTCCAACAAGTTTATTAGTTTTTTTTATTTTTTTTTATTTTTTTATTTTCATGTCTATTAAAATCCAAAAACACAAAAAGATTTTCAGTCTTAGAATTTTAGGGGGAGAATAGGTTAGTTTAGTATTAAATTAGTTACAGTATTTATTTACTTAAAAAAACGAGGGAGGAGGGCAAATTAGCTAAAATAAATAAAATCAAATCTTGGATTTGGATTCAACGTTTATGGAAAATGATAGTACACAAGGAACAAATTTTTTGGGACTTTAAAAGAATTTAAATGATTAAGATGCAAAATTCAAAGTATAAGTCTGAGAAGTTTGAGCAAAATAAAAGGAAATATGAAAGTAAACCTAGTTTGCTACTGTGGTAACATAGAGAAATTAGACCTAGAGGTTGCTAGTCCACTATATGATGTGTCGGTAGATTCAACACAATAGATTAGTAGACCTCATTGGTGATTTAAATTCAAACTAAGTTGTTCAACTTGTTGTGGGTTCCCATCTTATCCTTTGTTAACACAATCAACGCATTTCCAATCAAGGGTGACGAGCAAAATAAACGCCACAAATGTTTTGACAAAGATTAAAAAGTTTTTGGTGTTCAACAGTGAGATATATGAATGGACACGCTGATGAACTCCAGTCGCACGATTGAGCCAGCCGAATGACTCAATCGCACCTATGAACCATGCTTATAGGTTCAGTCGCACGACTGACTCAACCGCGTAGTGTAGCATAGTCTAAGCTTAGTTGCAGGCTTAATCGCATGACTGAACTCAGCTGCAGGCACAATTGTACGACTGAGTTCAATCGTACGGCTGAATCTAGTCATATTGTTCAATCGCATGATTGAATCAGTAGAACAAAATCATTCAAAATTCACTTGTTGAGTCTAGCAACAAATCTAATGTATATATTTCTTGTGTTGCAGCAATATGGCTGAACGATGGACAATGAACACCAAGCACAACATATTTGCACATGTAGATGCTTTTTTGAGGATGAAGTACACTAGGGACATCAACGCAGGTTTGCTCAACAAGAGAAACTTGTGCCCTCAGTTCAAGTGCTTAGCTCATGTCATCCGTAAGTGCATAACGTCAAGGAGAGGAGGAATTGATGAGATGTCCGACCAAATCTAGAATGCATACGTAGCACTTATGTTAAACCACATGTCCATGTGCTCTCACATGATCTTCTCCCACTTGATGAAGAGGAAGAAGATGATGTTTTGGACAGAGATAGGAAGAATGCCATGCAAATGGGTGGTGGTATGGATGATGAAGACTCTCAAGAAACTAACAAGGTTATGTCACTTAATGTACAAGATGTTGATGCTTATTGGTTACAGTGGAATATCTCTCAAGCTTATGAACAACAAATTGATCCACAATAGAGCTAAAAGCTTGCTAAAGAAGGACTAAAGATCCTAGAAGAATGTGATGACCGTGAAGTTGAAACTAAGTTCCTGGTGCATCTGTAGTGTGATAATTCAGCCCGATCAAGTATCATTTATGGAACTAATTGAAGATTGTGTGTTGTACTCGTCTAGCTCAAGCTGAAAAGACTACAGATCAAGACAAAAGTAATTATTAAATGTTTATGTATTTGAAACTTTTGTACTTAAATTATGTGTTGCATTAATGTAATTAATGATTACTTATGGTTAAATGTCTTGATTAATGATTAATGTGTGATGAGTTGAATGTTTAAATCAAACGGATGACCAGTTGGCTGAGATATTCCGACTTAATCCTAACGAAATTGTCAAAGATGCTCTAGAAGTTTATGTACTAAGTGATGAGGAGCTACAGGATGTAGATGAGATTGCGGATATTATAGTTGAGCACTATCCAGAGTATGCTGACCACAAAGGCAATGTTATACCCAATTTGGGTGAAACCTTCGACAGTAGTACTTTTGAGAAGCTGGATGAAGTAGAGAAAGAAAAGGAGAAAGAAAAAAGCTCATCCCAAGCTTCGGATGCTAATGTCGAATTGACGAAAGCTGAATGGGCGGCTTGTTTTGCTGAAATGAAGTCCCAGCGCACACCTACAAAGTTGAATGCCTACACCAAACTGTACAGAGTCAAGAAACATCAGAAGGTGTATGACAAAATCATTGCGTGGGATTATTTTGAAGACTTGAATATCTATGTTGTAAAGAGAGAAAAGGGGATTAAGTACTTCAGATATTCTCTTGATCTGAAGACTCTTCCTGGTTTTGAGCTAAACCGACTGGCGTGCTTAGATCTGCTATATGCTAATCCAAGGAAGATGTCAGGTTGGTTTGAGGCTGCATTGAAGAAATAATACCACACCAGGTGGGTAAACTTCAGACCTCAACAACTGAAGAGGTACATCCGTAGGTCTGAAGTGGATCCTATATCTGGAAACCCTAAGGTAGTGTTGAAGTGGAGTCCTCCACGCATAATGTCTAAGATTCCCTTACGGGAAATGCCTTAATACTTCACTTCATACTTCAAATGGTGGTATTATGATTAGAGGACATGTGAAGCGGTCATAGTTCTAAACATACACGGAAAGATAGAGACTATCCGGGTATTTGACCCTATGTGGCTTACCAACTTGTCAGCTGAAGATGTTACACATTATACAAGTGGCCATTGTTCTATGACACACGGGATATAGTACAAGCTCTTTAATTCCAACACGTCATACGATTCTGCTTTTTTTTAGATACACGCAGGAGTCACAAGAGAAGAGAAGTACAAGAAGTTTGAAGAACATATAAAGAATGTTAGACAATAGAGTAAACTAGGTCTAAGGGGGAGTTTGTAGATACATGTGTACCTAGTTTATGAGCTTAATATAAATGTTTTTCATGTCTTACACGTATGTAATGAATGGGTTCAATGACATATAATATGTGGTTGATGTTTATAATGTTTAACATTTCATAGTGTTATTGTGTGTTAAAATATAATGAACTTACTATATAGGTTTGAGGTTGTTGTGCATGGTTCTTAGTTAATAACGATTGAGAAATGTGTTCAAACCTAGTCGGATGAGTCTTTATGCAAATGGACCATACTAATGGACCATACGCATGAATACATCATGCTTATGGACCAGTCGCACGACTGAACCACGAGACTAGATCAGTCGCACGATTGAGACATAAGATTGACTCAATCGCACGACTGAACCTTTAGTCGTGCGTATGGATCAATCGCATGATGCAGTCGCACGACTTAACCATGATAATGGTTCAGTCGTACGATTGGAAATCCATAACCTATAAATACCACTTAGTTCGTGGAAAAACAGAAGAATTCGAAACACTTGCTACTCTTACGAACCCTAGCCGTCTAGAACGTTCATGGAAGCCTGTCCAACTTCATAGATCATTCCTGATGGATCTCTATTCGTTCATAATGTTTAGTTTCAATCTTATATTGATCGGGTATTTGTTCTCACTGATTGGATCACCAATAAAATAGGATTCCACATTATTTGATTCGGTATAAACGTAGAATCTGTTAGTATTTCGTACGTACACGGTCCTGACATGATGTCACATACATCAGGAACCGAATGTACCATGAGTGGAGGGATATCCCGCCACAAATCCATTGATTACCGTATCACTTTGGAGACCCAGACACAGTTGTTTCGTGCCAATCTATCTTTTAGTAGATGTTTTTTATTATTATTTTGTGTGTTTAAGATTTTAATGTTTTCAATAAATTGATGATATTTCAAGTGATTCCGAGGATTCTCTCAACTTTGGGCATCTAAACACAAGGTCAAATTTATCATTTTTAGGATGGGTTATCTCACTACCTTTTTATGGTTTTAATTTAATAATCACATTGTGAACAATGTGGATTTTAAGTGTGAGGATGGGGTATTTGACTATTTGCTAAAAAGGTCCAAATTTAAAAATTTTTGTGACAAGAAACCAAAAATTTTAAACAATTTTGATAAACCAAGTTATAAATTTATGTTTTTGGAAAATAAATAAGTAAATAAATGACATCCAAATAAAATTGAAAATATTTTTTATACCCTTAAAAGTAATAATCTAGTAAAAGTATTTAATCATGTAAAATGAAATATTTTTACCCAATTACATTTGTATGTAAGTTTATTTTTTATTCTTAAACAAGCTTTTGGAAATGCAATTTTAATTTCATTCTAGATTTAATTGAGAGTGCCTTATGATACATGTAATTAACACTTACTTTGAGTATACATTTCAAGACTTTAATTAGTATTTGTTGCTTAAAAATAAGTTAGGCATTAGAAAACCTTAACCATTCAAGCCCCAACCATTTTCTTTTTAACTTTTCTTACCCGAACGTCAACCCTAGTGTACCGCTTTGAGCTTAAACGTTTTTATTTATCAATCACCCGAAACACCAAGCTACTTAACCAAAAAACCTTCAACAAAACCTGTTTTTCTCTAAAGACACATTTTTTGCTTATTATTAAAAAAAGAAAGCAAAAGAAAATTTTGGTCTTTTACCAGAAGACCTAAAAGAACTAGAATGTATTCTTTTGATTTTAATTGGCTTTGTTGCCTTCACTACGCAAAACCATGACTTCCCCCGGAATCCGTGAACAAATTTTCAACCTCACATTTGATGCAAGAAAGAAATGGTGAAAAAAGGAACAAGTTTCGCCATTTTATGTAATTTCAAAGAGCGCTAGAAAGAGGGGGGCAAAAAAGATATGAAAGATGCCTGAACTATGGAAATTAGTCCCACAATGGAAAATACAAAAAGAACCAAACCAATTCCCAATACGAATACATGAAACTAATCTGATTGGGTGCTATTAGGCTTCAAGCCGAATGATTCTTACGAAAGAAAAGTTTTGTGTATCTTCGGGTGAAAGATGAAGTAAGGTTTTTGAAAGCAAAATATGGTCTTGACAATCTGACCTTAAACGAGTCCTGAAGTTAACATATCCCTTTGAGGATGAAGTATTGTATTGGGAGTGTTTTACTACTTTTCTTGTAGTTTATGTTTGAAAAATAAGTCAAGACCGTCATCTTTAACATTTTAGCCACTTTTTCTAAATATTTCATACCCAAGCCCGAGCCAAGTTACAACCAATCAAAGACCTAACAATTTATGAAAGTAAATATCTAAGTGTGTGAAGATTTGATCCCTTAACAAGCATATGATTTCACACGTATTCATACAAGGCAATTGAGCATATTAGTCATACTTAATCTTGATTATGACTCCATATATTTAGCCGGGTGTGAGTGCATCTTGTGAGAAGTATGGATTTTTACATGATTAATAATGTTTACTAACTAAGCTATTGCTTGCTAGAATATTATTTTACATATACTTATAATTTTTATATTTGAGGGAAATAATGCTTACTTGCGTATTTTCCGAAAGATATATTTATTATTTGATTTATTTGGTTTTAGTGGAATTGTCCTTTTTAGTGATTTTTCTTGTGTACAAGCAAAGTTCAAGTGTGAAGATGTTTGTTGTGCTCTAAATTATACACATATATCCTATCAAAAGCACATCAATTATTCCTTAATATCTCCCTTAAAATAATTATTATGTACTTAAAATTGCTCAATTGTGTTTTCAGGTGTTAAAAAGGGTAAGATAGACCAAAGAGGCATATTTGACAAAAAATGAAGAAATTTGAGCTTTGGAGTCCAAGCATCAGGACGTGCCTCATTAAGCACGCCCGCATGCCTTGCTTGAAACACACCCCCATGCTCAAATTAGCACACCCCGTGTTTGGACATTTGACATGACAAAAAGTATTGTCCCTGTAAGATCGACATATGTCACTAAACACTTGGTTTTATCTCAAACTCACTTGTACTCACACGGTTATGATGAAGCAAAATGTCTCAAAGAGTTGATTATAATATACTAAGTAACTTAAGAACACAAGGAAATAATTTTCAAGGTACTTGTATATATTACTTCTCAACTCAAAGTTTACAAGACTCTTACAAGCATGATCCAAGAGTTACAATGAGAAACTATATATACTATCACCTACAGCCGGTTATACTTTGATACCCGCTGGAATCCTATAACTAACGCGTATACTACAAAACTATAGTTAAGGTATCTTAGATAATGTCTTATCTAAGATATGGTAGTCATGATATGTCCATGACTTACCTTTTGTCACCAACTAAAGTTAGCAACTGTACTAACAAACAAAGGTGAACAGTAGAATAAAGTAAGATGAACTACATGGCATTTTGGGAAAACACCATGCAGTATCAGGGGTCTAAAGCGAAGTGTCAGAGAACCATACTTATGTTCACAGGTCCATAGCAGCATCTTCCGAAGGTTAATTGGCTTCGGAAAAACAAGTTCTTCCGAAGCCTTTTATACTTTGGAAGAGGTGCTTCTTCCGTGGCTTGAGGACTTCTTCTTTGGAAGTCATTGTCTTTGAATTCTTCTCAGTCTTGAACTTCGGAAGAGAAGACTTTGTCTTCAAAAGTTATAGCTTTTCCTTCGAAAGATGATTTTGCACTTTGTCCTCGGAAGAACTCCATTTCCTTCGGAAGTCCATACTGCTTCGGAAGTCCTTTATAAGTTGCACCAAAAATAGTCTAAGTGTTTGGTTTTGGTTGCACCCGCCTTTCAAGATCCAACAGTCCCCCAAAAGTAAGCACAGGGTCATGCCCTATGAGGCACAGAGCCTTGCCCCACCTCAAACATGGAGTCGTGCCGAACATCCTCTACACGTATGACCCAACCAACTTTTGTAAGCATTGTACTAGCATGGGGTCATGCTTAAACACTCCAAAAAGCCTATAAATAGAGGCCCAAGTTCACTATTTTGGAAAGCTTTGGTGAGAGAGTTTCTATGCAGAATTCTCTCAGGAATCAAGACTTAAAGATCATTTGGAGGCTCAAGAGGTGCATACATTACGTGGAAGAAGCTCGGGATTGTCTAAACATCATCCATTATGGATCACCGGTTTGATTATTCCATTTCACTAATGATTTCATATCTATATTCTATGTTATTTATTGTAATGTTCAAGCTCATTATGAACTTTGCTCTCATTATTATCCTAATTGGATGAAACTTATGTAATTTGTGATGAACTAATGGTGTGACTTATATTATGTTAATGATATGGTGGTCTTGAGAAAACTTTTGATATGTAGCATATACATTTGAATGGGAAGTTATAACTTTATGATTTGTAATTATGATTATCATACATAGTTGAAAAACGTATGTTCAACTTTTATTCGCGAAAACGGTCTACATAATAAACCCATGGCTAATGAACTAGAAATGGTTATTAAAAATCATATCATCTTAACTTTCTGATCATTTGTGGGTTCTCTTTTATTAGTCTAAGAAATCTACAGTAATTATTATGGTTTTCTAAAATTAATGGTATGTTAGAAAGGAACTTGATCAACTCTCTTTTTAACATTGAGTTATGTTTTCAGAAATCTTATGAAAAGGTCATGAAAGATTTACCTATATTATGGGCTTTGATCTAAGTAGTAAAACTCAACCTAACGTGATCCCAGTCATTACGGAGAGGATATACGAGAAATCGTGCTAGCTC
Organism: Flaveria bidentis; assembly: GCA_018326385.1. Classification (NCBI taxonomy): domain Eukaryota; kingdom Viridiplantae; phylum Streptophyta; class Magnoliopsida; order Asterales; family Asteraceae; genus Flaveria; species Flaveria bidentis. The sequence goes on along the minus strand of BJCM01166609.1, from coordinate 44,806 downwards.
ACCTTTATAAACATTAACATGATTACATTAATGAATATCTTTAATCACACTGCCAATTCATCATAATTCCATAAGTGTAATCTAATTTGGATGATAGACATTATTCCCTAGTTTTAACTCCAAACGCTTCAATCTTATTTTCTTTTATTTCAATTATTGTTTTTAAACCCTAAAAATCTTATCAATGCAACTTATCATTTTCCCGAACAAAAACCAAATCTAGTAGTAAAATATTAAGGTTGTTGAATAGGCTAGGTGTGTTCACGGATTGATACTCGATTCTTACCATCACTATATTACCACACGATAGGCACACTTGCATTTTATGTTTGTGGTTTAGTATTAGTAATAACCAATTAAAACTAAATCTGTGTGAAAAATATTTTTCAAAATATAATTACATTCCGCACCCATTAGTACCTATTCACAAGATTTACTCCAACATCCATTAAACTATTCATAATTTCAACATTCCTAAAATATTGTTAACTTGTTATTTCATCTGTTTTGTAGGTGAAGTTCTCAAACTACTACTTAAAGAGGTCTTTCTTGTTTTTTTTGCTTCAATAGACCCCTCACACATAAGCTTCAGTGCATCCCGAGCTGTTTTGCAGTTATCCACTTATTGAAACCTCTGTAGATAGAGTTGGGAAGAGTAGTTTGGATAACGGTCATGGCCTTCTGATCTACATCAATTTTCTTCCAATCTTCATCTGAGTGGTTAGTCACTTTCTTTGAAATCATACCACCACCACCACCACCAACTGAAGTGGTGCTTGGTACATAAGGTCTCGAGACAACAAATCCCAACATCCTATTGTCTTGAGACTTGATGAGGCCTTTCATTCTTTGTCATCTAACTATCAAAATCATTAGGAGTGATAAATGAAGATTTTGTTATGGTACCGATTTCCATATTAGCTAAGAATGCTCATTTGAGTTGTTAAGTGTTTTATAATACTAAATTGATTTAAGATAGCAAAACCATTTTGATATCCTAAAATAATTGTATGCGTAAGAATCAAATTCTCATATAATGATTTTAATTCATATAAGCATGATTGTTATGTTTTAAGTTCATACATGTATCATTTAATTTTTATATCTAATAAACCTGTTGTGATTAATCTCATCTTATAGATATTCTGAATTCACATTTGAATTTGGCAATTATATATTACATGAGGTACTTATAGTCATGTAACATTCATTAAAAGGGAAAAATAAAAATATCCTTGTTTTAAACAAAGAAAACTTCATCATATGATGTTATACGAAAACTTGAATAATCAAAATTTTCATTATGAGGTGATCTTCAAATTTCTTTAACTTTTCTTTTCTCGAATTACATTTATCTATATTAAATAATTTACATATTACTAGATACTAGATATCTTACATTTAAAAGATAAAGGAATATGAAAGATTATAAGGGTATAAAGGAATATGAGGGGATACAACGATACTTGCGGTTAATTCTTTAAAATATTTCCTTGCTATGGCGGCCTTAGTATTTTTTTAACTCGACAACTTGATTTAGAAATTCGCTTCTTGGTCTCACCATAACTATGCATTCATATCTAGTCGTTTAAACTTTCTTTGTGCCTTTATTTTCTTGCTTATTTCTAAAAAGTGTAGGTAATGAAGGAACATTTTTGTCTCATGATATCATCACTTATCTAAACACATGATGCCGTCTCAAGGCTATGAGCACAGATGCTCCTAGCATCTTGGGGATTTACTTTTAGTTTGTGTTTGGTTAAGCATTTGAAAACTTCTTATAACATTTTGGATGGATAAAAAAAATAAAAATATTCCTCCATAAGTCACTATAAATTACAAATTTATAACTTATGATGACTTATGAAGTGACATTTTTGTCTTTTTACCCCTCGAAAAAATCATAATTTTTTTTTCAAAAGCTTAGCCAGACATGCTCTTACATAGTAAGAAATAATTTCCTCGCATCTTATTTCAAGTCATAATGTCAACGATGACTAAGTGAGAACTAAGGGTATGTCAATTTGTTTGATCTCATCAATTTTGTACCTCATGATTTTAGCATGATTATGATCCTTTGTATTTACAGTTCTTAGCGTGATCCTTTAAGAATTCATATAATATAATTCACCCTTGATAGAATCTTTCCCTCAAGTCTCTAATTATATTATAAGCAGACCAAAATCGTATGTATGTTCTTAACTCTTGTTAATAATGTGAGAATCAACTTAGTTATGACTTGAGCATCGTGTCTAAATTTGATCCAAGCTTTATGAACAAACACACTATTATCATGATATGGTCGCTTAGGCATGGCACTTTAGAAGTCCCAACTTCCTTGTCATAAGGACTCAGATGTACATTTGATGTGCTACAACCATATATGGTTATTTAAAGCAAGTGAATCTTGGATCGTGTTTGTATTTCTACGTAAAGATGTTCACATGCATTCCCTACGTACATTAGCGGATTTAGGTAAGGGTCTAGAGAGTCTGTTGACCCTCCGGCTACTACTGTTGCTTGGCTAGAAAGAGGAGCGGAAACCAACATGGCCAAAAGTCGCTGAAAACCCAGTCGACAAAGATGCAGGGCTGAACCCCAATCAGTCATTCGTAGCTTTGGAGACCAAAAATTGATTGACCAAAACAAAGATGTATTGCATGTTGTACCACTTCTCATCTATCCAGCTCATCACTAGCCACAAATTACAACTCCGACCGTTCATTCAATTTGATAAAATAAAATCTACAAATCAGATTTAAATAATAAATAAATTACGATAATCTACGTTGATGATTGTATTTGGAATTTATTTTAAACATTTTAAAATAACTTTTCTAAACTACAAATTGACTTACTAACGTATTTATTATTCTACTTAATTACACGGATGGCCCCTTTGGTATGCGATGATTTCACTTGTGGTTTCTAGCTTTATGAAATTACAGAGATGACCCAAAAAACATGATACAAACGTAACACTAATGGCCATTGAGTTGGATGAACATTAACCTTTTTGTTTACTTTTCTTACAATGACCACACTACTCTTAACAAAAAGACAAAAGATTTATTTCTTAATTAATTATCTTGGTGGACCCATTACTTTTCACTTTATAATTAAAACCAATATTTCTAATTAATAACCCCCTCCCTCACACCATGCATGTTCTTCTTAATCTTTAATCTCGTTGCCGGAAACGTACGACATCCACCATCGCCATCATTGATTCGTCATCGTCGCCTCTTTATTGATGTGGGCCCAAGTGTGTATGAGAAAGCTTTATCGGTAAACCCGATTATTGATGTAAGGGATGGGTGCAATATTATTGAAGTTTACAAAAAAATCTGTTTTTCTTTCTATCACAGGGTGTGTTAGTGTAAACTCTGATTATTAGTATTTTTTGTGAATCAACGATAGTTAAAAGAATTGTTCCTAGTATTCTCGTAAATCAACAGGTTTAATCATATATCTTTCTGTTTCCGATAACATCACTTATCGATTCCATTATCCTCCTCGTCGGAATCTCCACTCACCCGAAAACTATCCATTCTCACTTTTCCAAAGAAGCTGATCTGCTCAGTGGTGGTTGTGTGCTCCATACAGGATGTACAAATTAGGGATGGTACTAGATGATGGTTCCTGCAAATAAGGTGACATGCGATGGTGTTGCCACTCGAATAACCACCCGTCGTCGCTTATCTCATCGTCGACAACCCCACCGACATAGTGAAAAAGATGGGTTTATGGTGGAGGTGGTGGTGGTTTGACAAATACAGTAGTTGTGATGGAGATGGTGGTTGTGTGACAGAGGTGGTGGTGGGTGACTATGACATAGGTTTCGAGTAGTGAATATACACCAACGATTTTGATGGCTGAAATGAATGGTGGTTGTGGAGCAATACATCGTCTCATCGGAGCGATATACGGGTTGTGGGTGTTACAACGGGAAATAAGGAGTGGAGGAGGAGGGGTTGGGTGAGGTGGGGGTGAGGTGAGATGTGGTGTCCATTCATTTAACGGTATAAGTTAACGTCCATCAAACTCAGGGACCATTAGTGTTATGTTTGTGTGAAGTTTTGAATTATCTTTGTAATTTTAGAAAGTTAGGGGACTAAAAATAAAATCAGGACATACACTACCCGTCTAATTAAGTCTAATTATTCGAAAGGTTGGTAGTTATATATATATTTTTATTTTTTTCAAGATTTAGTTAAACAGTTTATTTGCAAGCAAAAATAAAAAACTTAGCGCTAAGGTCATTCATTTGTAAACCTATTGTCTTGACTTAACTTCTTTTAGTATTTGTATTTGACCTACTTTTTAAATGTGTTTTGAATTCTGAAGTTGCGTCATTGATCTGGTCTAAGTACGATGTAATTTTTGTTTTCAATCGTGTAAAATATAATTTGTTTCAATTCAACGGTATTAATACAAATTACTCTATTTTTCAATATAAATTTAATTCCAACACGAGTTGAGTCGATTGTAATTTTTAATTTATCACGTTGCATATGCGCCTCCACAACGTGCGACGGAATAAAAGACCTAGTTTGTTTATTAAAACGTATGACTGTAGTTTATGGACTTAATTATTATTATTATTATTATTATTATTACTTTTTCTTATTCTAAAAACATGTTGTTAGTCGTACATAATGCTCTAAATTTTTATGAAAATTATATATTGTAAATCGTTTTTTACCCATTCAAGGCGTAGCTGTAGAAAACATTACGTCAAATAATCAGGCCTTTATATATTAGTAAAAAAAAAGAATTGAACAAAGCTAGAAATTTTAAATTTTATTAGGACCCTATAATAAAAATATTCTAGTTCCTTCACTACCCTTACGACCTTATAGCCCCTCCATTACGTCACTACTACTCATCTGGTTTATATATTTGCTGTCAATTTGGGTTGGGTTGCATTGCCTAATTTTCATCGAATGTGGGCTCAATTGATTTTGGCCTAGCAATTAAAGTCTTTGCAATCGGATCTATGTTTATTACTCTAGACTCTACGTTAGCTTGGATCTTATTAGGCTTGTTTTTGTTGTATAACATCATAGTATGATGTATTATTTTTTGGTGTTCCCACAAATTAATTTTGTTTTGGGCTACATCTTAGAATTCCGGAAATTAATTTTTTCATTCAATTCAGTTTTCTAAAAATAAAAAGAAAGTACGGATAATCCAATTCTAAAATCAAATGTACTCCCTGTAATATGATTATAAGGTACCCAGTATAGAGTGATATAACTACTTTTTAACCCTTAAGGATCTTGACGTGATGTAATTTATTCATTTCTTGTATTCTAGTTTCCAGAGCTAATCATATATATCAATTTAATATTACGTTTGAGATACATAATTTTTATTAGGAATTTAACCCAATTTTATGTAAATTGTGGATTTTGAAAAGAACATTTATTTGATAATTCAATGATAAGGAGAAACGTCATCTATGAAACTAAAATCACCATAAATAATGAGCAAGACATGTTTAATCTAGGTTACAATCAAGAAAAGTAAATAACCATATAAAATTAGCTTGAGTGTTTGTTTGGGTTGTATTTTATTTCATTCAAGTGGTAAATGATAATCACTTGAAACCGTATGTAAAAGCTAGTGACATTGGTGGACACGCAGGACAATCCGAGAGCTTTTTTCACGCACCTTGGATAATGATGCTTCAATGTTGATGTGTGAAAAATATATGTTTTATTAAGAAAACATTTTTCACAAATTAGTTTTAAAATTTGAAAATTCCTAATTAAACTTTACACAAACGACAAGTATACCGGTTGTGATATAGTAAAGTTTAGGTAAGTCCGGATATCGAACCCTAAAGATACGTTTGGCGGCTTTCGTTACTAAGCCTTTATCGACTTCTAACCTAATTAATTTAATTATTTTAAGGAATTAATATTAATAAACAATTTAACTAAAATCAATTAATCAAAACACGACGGAAGAAATAAACAAATAAGAATTCAAACTTTGAAACTTGAATACGATCAAATATGTCAAATAACTAACTAGCCAACGATCCAACTAACATGTAATGACATAAAGGTAAAGACTTGTATGACTATCTCTAAAAATACGGATCTAGGGTTAACTAGGTATGTTGCTACTCCCTAATAAAACCAAAGATACGTGTAAGGCACTAGATAGGTTTATTAAAATGTCTAATGGAAGATCTCCCGTAGGTTTTCTACCACAATGTCTTTAAGATTATATTTTCTAACCTTAAGAAGACAACTTAATTAAATCCAATTAAATACCCTAAAACACTAACACCACGAATGAAAGGCAAAACACGCTCTTACGAAATCTAAACCTTACACGAGTTCATATTTAATTGATGCAATAATCAAGTTCTAAGATTAATAAATAAATATACGAAATCAAAACCAAATATTTAATCAAAACATGAATAGTTTCAACCCAACCTAGGTAGTTCTAAAAAATTAGTTACTCATAACGTTATTAAACATTAAAAATGATAATAAAGTTGCAAACCTTAGTAACATAAACGAGAGAATCAACGAAACAAAGAAAAACAATTAAGCACGATACAAAACAAAATGATTTTTAATGCCTGAATTTTTCAATCCTTGCTTTCCGATCTTGCTTCTTGCTTCAAAATTGGTTTCTAAACGTACTCAAATCTCCAAAGTTGAATGAAACTAAAGTGCTCCTTTTCTTTGTTGTGTGTCGTCGCCTGTTGTTTCTGCCGTCTTCTCCTCTTTTCTCTTTCTTCTACGTAGGGTTCTTGTATATAAAGGTTACGTTGACTTTTTTTCCTTGATCCATTGGCCTTCCAGTTTATTCTCTCGTTAATTTTTTTCTTGTTAGTTCCTGTTGGAATCATATGGATCAAGTAATATTAAAATAATTATTTCAATTGTTTTTTTATTTTAATTATACATAATATCAATTTTGTATCATCACGTGACCAAAAAAATGTTTATTTTTGAACTTTAATATCAATTGAAAATTAAACAATTAAATCTAAACTTAAACAGTTAAATATAAGTACTACTTCATGATTTATTTCAAATTTAATATCAACTCTTTATTTATTTGGTTTAATGTTTTATATCTCAAATTCATGTTTTGATTTTAAAATTAATATTTAACCGCTCATTGGTTTCAAGTTAATTAAAGTACGTCATATCTACTCGTGGCGTTAATTTTTTTTATTTTTTCATTAAAAATATATTTATAAAACTTATGATATGTTAAAACTTATAATTTGAATCAAATCTTAGTAAAATTATCTAAAATTACTCAAAAGTTACTCAAAAGCATATGAAATATTTATTTATAATATGTATACTTTAGACCATATCAAATATTCTCACATTTAAACTTTGCTTGTCCCTAAGGAAAATTTATCACTTGACAAATTTAACATCAACAAGTATAAATACATGATGCAAAAATAAATTAGTGCCAGTCTTTTTTTTTCAAAAGCACAATCAATAATCCAGTCACAATCAATAGAATTATGTCTTAACAAGCAAATTTGATGCTGAATATTTTCTGAAAACACAAACGTACTAACTAAGCTAAGTTTATGTAAAGACTCTAAACACACAATAATCCACAACTCCTCACAATGTTCTCTTCTCTCGGTTTGTTTAGCGGACTAGTATAAGATGTACTAGTTTATATTTATGGTATTCTCAATATCATCATAGCATGACATTATTATAAGCTTGTAATGGTATCACATATACACCAACTAACAATTGAACTTTGCATAAATCAAGTAGGTCTTAACAAAGGTTGTAACGTGGCTAGGGCAACAGGTAGAAATAAGAATGTGAAAAAACAAGGCTAAGGTGTTTAGAGAAATCCAACTTTGCTAACCTAAACACGAACATAATATGCAAATTATAAACAAAAACAAATGACCAAACTTGAATCCTTAAACAAAAGATTTACTAATAGACATTTTTTTCGCTCTCTTTTAATATATTTATTTTTTTCATCAATTTTTTTCATTTTTCTCTCTCTTTTTTTAACTGAGATAAACAAATTAAACATAACAATTAAATCACATTATTTAAACACTAACTTAGCCGGATTTTCTAAAACACAAGCGTTAACACAAAAAGGGCTTAACTAAACAAAGAATAGGTTTAATAAGGGTGTAAACAGAAGGAAACGGTGAATAAATGACTCAACATGGCTAACTAGTGGATAATTTCGAGGTAGGGTAGTCATAGGCTAAACACAAGGCTTAACCCTAGGTACCTCTATCACTTCTATGCAAGTTCAAAGTTCATGGTCTCGACGTGTATAACCTAGACAAGTTCTAAAATGTACGTAGTCATGTGATATAAATGCTAAAACAAAGAAATGCATGTGAAATGAAAATAATAAAAAATTAAAGGTTCAATCTCACGTGAAAACAGAGGTAATCAAGGTATAAGTTGTTGACAATTGCATGTTTATTATCTCTATATTTACCTCACTTAATTAGATGTCTATGCAATTTTATTTTGAATACTGCTTGTTAAGTTAACTTAATTATGTGACTTGAAAAATTAATCATGTTCTAGGTATAACTAGTTAGCGCTAATCAGCATCACATCATGATTCATGCAAGTCGTGCTTTACATGTGTGGATGAGTTGTACTTAGTGCTCCTTTTTTGAATTTTTTTCTATATATATTTTTAAAATTGATTTTGTTTTGTTTTGTTTTATTTTATTTTGTTTTTTAATTTCAGGGAATCATCAAAATTTTACAATATTATTCAACCAAAATGCAGAATGTTTCAGTTTTGCCCACTAACCCTATCCTCACACTTAAATCAAACATTGTCCATAATGTTCGAGCAAATAGATATAAGCAATAAAGATAATAAAAGTGCAAGAAATAGGAAAACTGAAACTCCCCTGTAATTTAACGTGTAATGAAAAAGTTCCACTATAAATGTACATATCATCCTCACACTTTAACTTGACAAAGAATCTCAAGTAGAAGATCATTCAGCTCTGAGCAATAACCTGAAATCAAAGACAAATAAGGAAGCACATGTACGATAATTAATAATAAAAAGTAAAACAAAATGTAGAAAAAATAAAATCAAACCCTCGGGTTACCTCCCGGAAGCGTTTGGTTTATTTACGAGTTGTCAGCCAAACTCGAACCATATATGTATTCTCAATCAGGTGGCTTCTCCTTTATCCTCTTCCCATTTGTTCCATTTAATATCTTTTGTTTTCTGTGTAGATACATGTGTACCTAGTTTATAAGCTTAATGTAAAGGTCTTTCATGTCTTACATGTATGTAATGAATGGGTTCAATGATATATAGTATGTGATTGATGTTTATAATGTTTAATATTTCATAGTATTATTATGTGTTAAAGTATAATGAACTTACTTTATAGGTTTGAGGTTGTTGTGCACGGTTCTTAGTCAATAATGATTGAGAAATATGTTCACCCTAGTAGTATGAGTCTTCATGCGAATGGACCATGTTATGGACCATATGCATGAATACATCATGCTTATGGACTAGTCGCACTACTGAACCAAGAGACTGGATCAGGTGCACGATTGAGACATAAGATTGACTCAGTCGCACGACTGAACCTTCAGTCGTGCGAATGGATCAATCGCATGATTCAGTCGCACGACTGAACCATGCTAATGGTTCAGTCGTACGATTGAAACCCCATAACCTATAAATACAACTTAATTCGTGGAAAAACGTAACTATCGAAAGGATTTCGAAACACTTGATACTCTTACGAACCCTAGCCGTCTAGAACATCCAAGGAAGCCTGTCCAACTTCATAGATCATTCCTAATTGATCTCTGTTCGTTCATAACGTTTAGGTTCAATCTTACATCGATCGGGCATTTGTTCTCACTGATTGAATCACCAATCAAATAGGATTCCGCATTATTTGATTTGGTATAAATGCAGAATCTGTTAGTACTCCGTACGTACACGGTCCTGACAAATGGTATCAGAGCTTTGGCTCTTGATTTTGTGTTTGATTCAATTAGAATTATGTCAAAACTCACTTTTTAACTCAAAAGAGTCATCTTTTTTAGTCCACAGGTGTTTTTCGACGTTTCCAGGCATCAAAGTTGAAGTTTTTTGTCATACGATAGATTAGGGTTTCTGGATAATTTGTAATTCGTGTCAAAGTGTCAAAATTCGAAAATTTTCAAACACATCAGCCTTCAGTCGTACGAAGAGCTCATTCGTAAGATTGAGTCATCCATATTGTCCATCCGCATGAGTGAGTCATCCGCATTGTCCATCCGCACAATTGAGTCATCTGCGTTGTCAATATGCACGATTGTCTCATCCACATTGTCCATTCGCACGACTGAATAACTCCAATCATTTGAGTCCATTCGCCTTGTTCATATGCAGACTGAATCCAATCGCACGATTGAATTCATTCGCACTCTTCAATCGCACGAGTGATCCATACGCATTGTCCAATCGCACGATTGATGTTGTCTTGTTCTCAAAGAAAGTTCATACAAATGGAAGATCAATTTTCAGCGTTTACTGCCGGGAAGGACTCACGTATCCAGAACCTTCTGCTTCTGGAGAATGAGATAGGAAATCACAATAAACCGCCAAAGCTTATAACGTTGGATGACTATCCACAATGGAAACAACGGTTTGAGATTTATCTAAATGGAGTGGATCCTAACCTCTGGACTTCTATTGAGACTGGTTACACGGTACCAGTAAGCGCAAATGGAGTAAAGTTGACGTTAGGTGGAGTGAACGAGGCTCAGAAGATACTCTTCAATGCTGAGAAGAAAGTCTATGCCTTGCTGACTCAGTCAATCCCGAAAGACATCTTTCACCAGTTTTCTGAGAACAAGCTGGCCAAAAAGTTATGGGATGTATTAGAGAAAAGGTATGATGGAACTGTGACGTTAAAGGCACTTAAGGCTAAAGCTCTCAAGAAGGAGTTTGATAACTTCTCCTTAATTGGGAATGAGAGCTTGGATGACATCATCGACAGGTTCTACCATCTGATGAGTGAGTTGCACACTCATGGTGTAACGACGTCTATGGAAGATAAAGTTTCAAGCTTTGCAGATGGTTTATCTGAGAAATGGGATTCATTTGTGTCCCACCTAAGACAGAATGGTATACTTGCTACATTGGACATAAATGACTTCATCTTGAAGTTAAGGGTGGAGGAACTGAGGATGAAATACAAGTCAAAGAAAGGATCATATGTTCAGAATCCTTCATTCTACAACTCGGTTCCCAATCCAACTGGTTCAAAAGCACCACTTCAAACAACTTTTGTGTCCAGTTCCGCGGCTCCTTCTCAATCCACTACTTCAGGACAAGAAACGTCTGGGTCATTGTCTACCCAATATATAGCGCCTGAAGCCAATACAACGAAGTTAAAGACCGAGAATCTCGGTAATATCATAGTGGAGGTTGAAAAAGAGCACATGGATCTTCTTGCAGCAGTGGTTCAATCGTATGATGGTTTAATTGTTGGGAAGATCGGAAATTGTCATCTTTTAGATGAAGACTACGAACAGGTTGATGAGAACAAGCTGGAAATGATGGATATCATGTGGGCTCTAGCAAGTGCAGTTAGATGAGCTAAAAAGTTCGTTAAGAAGACGGGTCAGAATCTTATAGCCAGGTTTCGACTAAACCAAGGTCACCTGCTTCAATTGTGGTGCAAAGGGGCATTTTAAACGTGAATGTGTGAAGCCCAAGAAAACAAGAAATGTTAACCCATTTCCTACTTTCAATCGTCAAGACAAAGACATGGTTGGAACCAGTTCTGCAAATAAAGAGAATAAAGCACTAACTGCCCAAGGTTCTGAAGGACAAGACTGGTCCTTCCGATTTGTCTCTCCTGGAGAATCAAACATTGCTTGTGTAAAAGCATTGGATGATGGGTCTGCCAGTGAAGGTGAGATTGCAGTAGAGCAAGCAATGTTAGATACAGAAGAAGCTGTGAACGTGGTAAACCACTTGGTTGAGGAAGAGCTTAGAGCTTCAAGTTCAGAATCTCCAACAATAGAAGATTCTACCTCTGCATTGATGGCTGATTCAAGTGACTCCTCACAGGTAAGTTCTTTAGATCAACTCTTTAATAAACATGCTTGTTCTGAATGTGAAAAATTTAGGGAAAGCATAGATCTAAAATTTGCTAGGTATTAGAACACAATAATAACTTAGTAAATGATTTACAACTCTGCACTGAAGCAAATCGTATATTAAAACAAAATGAGTGCAATTTTAAGAAAAGATAGAATTGTTGGGGAAACAACTAAGGGAAAAAGAGGTTGTTGCCTTAAATAAATCTAATGATATAAAGTTTTATTTAAACTCATTAAAAGAAACAAAAATGGAGAAAGTAGTTTTGGAAGTTGAGGTTAATTCATTAAAACAAAAACTACATAGTTGGGCTAGTTCTTCTCACATAGTACATAACTTAGTGAAAGAACGAAACAATGGGGAAAGTTTGGGATACAAAGTAGTGGCACCATCATATGAGCTACTTTTAAATACAAAATGTAGACTAGTTAATAACAATCCAATTAAGGATCATGTGGTGTCTACTCCTCTAGTTAGTGATCCTGATTCCACGGGTAAGCCTTTGAAATCTTACACTAAACAAAAGGAGGCTACTTTGAAATCAAAAGGCAAGATGCCCGTTAAGAACTTGGATGATGCATTTAAAAGGGTTAATGTAAGGTTAGGTTCACCAAAGTCCATTTTAGAACCCAAACTGACTAAACCAGTTAACCACACACGTGTTAGTCATCAATGTCCAACCAAAGGGCATGTTAAAGATGTTCAAAACGTCAAAACAATAAATTTTGTTAATAAAGGTGTTACATCTAAAAGAGTAGCGACAAAACCAAACTAGACACACTTCACACCTTCACTAAACTCAATATCACATAAAAGTTTTCCTCAGTCTGTGGAAGTAAGATCTTGCTACTGTTGTGGAAAACGAGGACATGTTTCTCAAAATTGTCCTTACTATCAGACACCCAGAAATAAAATTGAACTTTATGACACACAACCAAGTTCTTCTAAAATAAGATCTAACACTCCTCCTAAGTGTGTTAGTGTACCAAAAGTTCAAACAATAAGTAAGCCGTCTGTTTACCACAAATAGGCATTACACAAAACTTGCTTATGGAAAGAAAAATCAAGTATATGGTCTTATAGTGAGAATGATAAGAGGAAAGATATGCCCACCGTCTTTAAAGGATAATGGGTTGAGTTTATGATGTATGATTCTTCTAGGTCACCCAAGCCGGTTAAGGCTTGGGTCCCAAATATGACTAACAAGTTTCTTTGACTATGTAGGATGTCCGCTATAACGTTATCACTAATACCTGGATTATTGATAGTGGGGGGTCCAGGCACATGACAGGGAATTCGTCCCTCATTTTCAACATCAAACAAATTAGCTTGCACTTAGATTCATCATCATAAACCAGCTCACATCATCACTTTCTGATTTCTCTATACATGGATTCCCCCTAAGAATCAGAATCCTCTCGGTGCGGATAAATATAACTTGATTGACCCATAAATAGTCGGACTACGAACTCTTGTCTTCTGGAATCACATCACTTTTCTTTTTCACGCCATTGACCTCTAACAGATATAAAAACCTCGATTTATCAAATGCATTTGTGTAGAGGTTGGCGCGTTGAAAATCCATATTTATTTTAACAACATCGATTAAGTGCTTTTCAAAACAGTCACCTATGAAGTGATATTTAATACCGATGTGTTTAGTTTTAGGATGTTGGACCGGATTTTTTGTTACAGCAATAGCAGCAAAATTATCAACAAAAATAGGAGTGTTAGAAAATTGCAAACCGTAGTCGCGCATTTGCTGTTGAATCCAGATGATTTGTGAACAGCAACTTGCAGCAGCAATGTATTCAGCTTCACATGTTGACAGAGCAACAGAGGTCTGTTTCTTACACTGCCAGGTGACTAACCGTCTTCCAAAGAACTGACATCCTGCTGATGTTGACTTGTAATTCATTTTGCAACCGTCATAATCCGAGTCACTATACGCAGTATTCTCAAAGTCATCGTCATGAGGATACCCCAACCCAAGTGTTGGAGTACCCTTTAGATAACGAAAAATCCTTTTGACGCTGATGAGATGGTTTACTTTTGGTTTCGCCTGATATCTGGAACAAAGACACGTCGCGTACATGATATCAGGTCGTGAGGCTGTTAGGTACATGAGAGATTCGATCATTCCTCTGTACATGGTGGCATCAACCAGATCACCATTTTCGTTGGGTGCCACGTCATGGTTTGTGGCAAGTGGAGTTCCAGCTGCAAAAGCATTCTCCATATCGAACCGACTGAGGATATCGCTTACATACTTGGTCTGATGTAGGAATATTCCCTTTGGTGCCTGATCCACCTGTAACCCGAGAAAGAACTTCATCTCCCCCATGGCACTCATCTCAAATTCTGCTTTCAATTCACATTCAAATTCTTTACATAACTCTTCGTTTTTGGAACCAAAGATTATGTCATCAACATAAATCTGTACCAGCAGTAAGTCGCCATCTTTTTCTTTGATGAACACTGTACAGTCAATAACTCCCCTATGAAAATTGTGTTTCACCAGATGAGTTGAGAGTTTCTCATACCATGCTCTTGGGGCTTGATGGAGCCCATAGAGAGCCTTATCCAGCTTGTAAACTCTGTCCTGGTGATAAGGATCCTCAACTCCTTCGGGTTGACTGACATAAACTATCTCACGGATTTCACCATGAAGGAACGGACTCTTGACATCTGGTTGACAGACTTTGATCTTCATGTGGGATGTATAAGCTAGAAATATACGTATGGCTTCCATCCTTGGCACTGGTGCAAACACTTAATTGTAATCTATGCCTTTGACTTGTCAAAATCCTTGAACTGCAAGTCGAGCCTTGTTCCTTATTATGACCCCTTGGTCATCTTTCTTGCATTTCAACACCCATTTAGTACCAATTACCTTAGCACCTTTTGGTTTGTCCACAAGGGTCCACACTCCTAACTTCTTGAACTGTAGGAGTTCTTGCATCGTACTAACCCATGCCTCATCGTTTAACGCTTCACTAACGTATTTTGGCTAAAATTGAGACATAAAACATCGATATGCTCCATCATGAAGGTATCCCTTTTCCATTACCGAGGAATAATCAACTGAGTACAGCTGATTTCTGGTCTGTACTCCCGATATCCCCAATGACAATGTCCAGGGGATGATAAACGTTTAGCCGTGATTCGGGAGTTGTTGGAACAGCCACCTCATTATCCAGATTGTTAAACCCAGGTTCACGATCTGTTGCTGTTGGAGTATGAGGTTACGAAATGTCAGAGGCATCATGATTTGATGCTTGTGTACTTTCATTCGTAGGAACCTGTTCCTCCTGGTACTCATTAGCAGTTTTAACTGCCTCATCATCAAATGAAGACTCACTCAATTCAAGGTCTCCCCCTGAAGAGTTAGAGGAATCATCTAATGGACCTGTTGATGTCGAGTTTGGTGGAGGAGTGTTAAGAGCATTGTACATCATTCTAGCAGACAACTCGTCATCAGTATGAGAAAGCAGCTGATTGAAGGATTTAAAGAAACCATCATAGTCAAAGAAGAATGAGGGTCCTTTCTCAGTTGGGGGGGGGGGGGGGTGTATCTTTGAACGTCAATGTTGCACCACACTTCTACCTAACCCGTTGAGTTTTCGTAAACTCTCTTGTCTGGTATGCTGTATCCGAGAAATATCCCTTTTTCTGCCTTCTCGCTGAACTTCACATTTTGAGTCTTCTTCAACAATGTACAAGGTGCGCCAAACGGTTCTAAATGCTCCAGATTAGGTTTATGTCGCTGGAGTAGTTCATAACATGTCTTTCTATGCCGCTTGACCACTAAGACTCGATTGAGCGTGTAACACGCATTTGCCACTGCCTCATTCCAGAAATGTATAGGCAGTTTTGAGTCAGCAAGCATTGTTCTAGCAGTCTCGATCAAACTTCGATTCTTTCTTTCAGCTACGTCGTTCATCTGTGGAGTGTAGGAAGAGGTGAATTGATGAACAATTCCTCTTTCTCTACAGTATGTATCCATCAACTGATTCTTGAATTCAGTTCCGTTGTCAGATCGAATTCGCCTAACTTTCAGCTTGTGGATTGATTCCAATGTAGTTACTAGATGTTTGAATGATTCAAAGGTTTTTGATTTGGCTTTCAGAAACATCACCCAAGAGAATCTTGAGTAATCATCCGTGACTACAAAGCAATACAGATCTCCTTCAATGCTCTTTGTGCTAACATGGCCAAACAGATCCATAAGCAGAAGCTCAAGAGGCATATCTGTAGAGTTAACTTTCTTTGCATTATGAGCCTTCTTGGTCTGTTTCCCTTTCTTGCAAGCTATGTAGAAGTCTTGAAGATGGAAGTTCTTAACATTTACACCATTCACTAGATCATTCTAAATCAAGTGATTCATCTTTCTAGGATTGATATGTCCCATTCTCCTATGCCACGAGAAAGAGTCTCTCTCAGTTGCCTTTGACAAGAAGCATTGAACAGTGTGATCAGTTTTGGATGCTTTTGATAGATCCAAGACATACAAGTCGTTATATCTTGAAGCTGACATGAGAACCTTATCCTCATCAATCACATACTCCTTCTTCAACACGTAGCACTTCTTGTTGTCAAAAACAACTTTGAATCCTTTATCACAGATGTGGGAAACAGAAAGGAAGTTGTTCTGTAGTTGACCTTGTCAAACTTGACTTTCTCATTTCCCACTTCGCCTTGTGCTGTGATGTATCCTCCTTTGTTCCTAACAAATGAAACATATCTCCCTTTGATATATCCTCCTTGTCAAACTGACTCAACCACATGGCTTAACACACGACTCAGTTTAGTCACAAGCTTAATCGCACGACTGAACTCAACCGCAGGCTCAATCGCACGACTGAACTTAGTCGTATGGTTCAATCGTACGATTGAACCAGAATGGTCTCAAAAGAGTTTAATTTCCAACAGTCATCTCTTATGGACAAATCTAATGATTATGTGTCTTGTGTTATAGCAACATGGCAGATAGGTGGACTATCAACACCAAGCACAACAAATGTGCTCACTTGGATGCGACCACTGGAATGCTACCGAGGTTGCTGGGATTATTGCTTTTCTTAGGAGATCGAGGATCTTCAAAGCTATTTCGATACCATGCACACCTTACAGATCCATCTAGCAGGCCTTCTGGGAAAGTGCCAGGGTTGACCGGTCCATTGAGCCACATTGTATACGGAGCTCTATATTCGGTCAAGAGGTAGAGATTACTGAGGATGACTTGAGACGGGTCTTAGGTCTGGGTGAAGACGGAACCCACCCAACTAAGCTACATCCCCTGACTGTCTGGGGATGCTTCTTGAGGATTAAGTACGTCGGTAACATAAATGCCAGTGTACTTAACAAGAGTAACATGTTCCCTCAGTTCAAGTATCTGGCACATGTGATCTTGAAATGCATAGCCTCCAGGCGTGGAGGATTTGATGAGTTCTCCGACCAAATCCAGAATGCATATGTTGCACTGGTACTGAACCATCAGTTCAGTTTCTCCCGCATGATCTTCTCCTATTTCATCAAGAACCTTGAGGCTAAAGGCAAGGAAAGTTTTGATATGTATCCACGTTTCTTACAGCTAATTATTGACGAGAAGTTTCCTTTGCTGCCAAAGGAGAAAGATGATGCAGTGGTGCTTGAGGTGATGATGATACCACCATAGGCAGGGTGAGAGTATACAGGGGGAAGCAGGTGAAGCCCCCTATCAGGAGATTGTTTGGGCACCTGGCCCGAGAAGACTATGTGGCGCCCGCTAGGAGGAAGTGGCGTCATGATGATAGTAATTAAGATACATAGCCCTTCATGACTGCCACATCCGATGATGATGACGACGATGATGACTAAGATGACGGTCAAGGTAGGGGAGACACAGGTCCCAGTACTTCACCACCTCCTCCCAGGACTTCTTCAGCTCCAGGTGGATCTGAGCAGGTGACTATTCATCCTGATTTTATGATAGAGGAAGAAAAGGAGACAGATGATGAGCCTCTGGTACGAACGGTTGGGAGCCAGGTCGCGACCACTAAGAGAGGGCTCAGGGCGGTTGGTGGACACCAGGCTGAGTCTAGGGGTGACGCTACTGATGTCACAGATCCTTCTTACACCCTATACCAGCCCAGTAGCCAAGGGGGAGTGCCTTTGGCAAAGGGCTCCAGGAAGAAGAGGATGGCCCAACCTTATAGATCTATGAGCAAGAGGCCGAGATTCATATTGGTTACTTCTTCTGGCACTACCGCCACTGTTACCACCACTACCATAGCTACCACCATAACTGCACCTCCTATCTCCACCCCCATATCTACTACTACCACCACCACCACTCCACCCACTACTACTATCTCTCATCCCACCACCACTACCACAACCACTCCACCACATCCCACACACATTCCACCACCCATATTTACCACATCCACTACCACCACCACCAACCACCAAGCAGGTCCATCAACCCATTCTACATTCACCATCGGATCCACTCTTCCCCACAATGGGTTAGAGGAGCAGCTCGCCAACCTAAACAACATTGTGCTTAGACTTCTTGCAACTAATGAGCTTAGGGCTTCTCAGTTACACAAGATGATGGAAGTTAATGCTGCTCAAGCCCATAAGATCAAGGAGTTTAGTGAGAAGAGCGAGCTGTATGAGAAAGCATTAAGCCGTGCCCACCATGCGCTTACAAGCCAAAATGAGCTAGTGTCGGCATCGGTAAAGAGGATTGAGGAGCTGGAAAAGAAAAATAAGAAGATTATGCTAAAGCTGAAAGGGTCAAAGAGTGAGCCTCTGAAGATTAAAGACGGTAATGGTGATGATGGAGATCATGATGATGATGATGAGGAGGAAGATGAAAGTGAAGAAGATGTCGAGGAGGGAGGACCGAGCCAAAAAGATCACGATGAGGATGATGATCATGAAGGTGATGCATCTGCATCAGCCTCTAATACTCAGGCTTAGGAGACGCGAACTAAAAGGAATCAAGATCAAGGAGCCTCATCTCAGAAGGTCAGTGAGTTACATTCCCGAAGAAGGAGAAATCATTCATGATCTGACCGATGACCAGCTGGCTGAGATATTCTGACTTAATCCTGACGAAATTGTCAAAGATGCTCCAGAAGTCGATGTACTAAGTGATGAGGAGCTACAGGATGTTATTGAGATTGAGATTGAGGATATTACAGCTGAGCACTATCTAGAGTACGCTGACCACGAAGGCAATGTTACACCCAATTTGGGTGATATTTTGGCAGTGCTACCTTTGAGAAGCTGGATGAAGTGGAGAAAGACAAGGAGAAAGTAAAAAGCTCGGCCCAAGCTTCGGACGCCAATGTTGAACTGAAGAAAGCTGAATGGGTGGCTTGTTTTGTTGAAATGAAGTCCCAGCGCGCACCTACAAAGTTGAATGCCTACACAAACTGTACAGCGTTAAGAAACATCAGAAGGTGTCCGGAAAAATAATTGCATGGGCTTATTTTGAAGACTTGAATGTCTATGCTATTAAGAGAGAAAAGGGGATTGAGTACTTCAGATATCCTCATGATCTGAAGACTCTTTCTGGTTTTGAACTCAACCGACTGGCTTGCTTAGATCTGCTGTATGCTAATCCAAGGAAGATGTCAGACTGGTTTGAAGCTACTTTGAAGAAAGAATACCTCACCAAGTGGATAAACTTCAGACCTCAATAGTCGAAGAGGTACATCCGTAGGTCTAAAGTGGATCCTATATCTGGGAAGCCTAAGGTCGTGCTAAAATGGAGTCCTGCGCGCACAATGTCTAAGATTCCCTTACGGGAAATGCCTTAAGACTTCACTCCACACTTCAAATGGTGGTATTATGATTGGAGGATAGGTGAAGCGGTCATAGTGTTGAATAAAGAAGGAAAGATAGATACTATCCGGGCATTGACCCTATGTGGCTAACCAACTTGTCAGCTGAAGATGTTTATACATTATACAAGTGGCCACTATTCTATGACACGTAGGATATAGTACAAGCTCTTCAATTCCAACACGTCATACGACTCTGCTTTGCTATTAAGATACATGCAGGAGTCTCAAGAGAAGAGAAGTACAAGAAGTTTGAAGAACATATAATGAGTGTTAGACAATAGAGTAAACTAGGTCCAAGGGGAAGTTTGTAGATACATGTGTACCTAGCTTATGAGCTTAATATAATTTTCTTTCATTTCTTACACGTATGTAATGAATGGGTTCAATGATATATAGTATGTGATTGATGTTTATAATGTTTAATATTTCATAGTATTATTGTGTGTTAAAGTATAATGAACTTACTATATAGGTTTGAGGTTGTTGTGCATGGTTCTTAGTCAATAATGATTGAAAAATGTGTTCAACCTAGTCGTATGAGTCTTCTTGCGAATGGACCATGCTTATGGACCATACGCATGAATACATCATGGTTATGGACCAGTCACACAACTGAACCAGGAGACTGGATCAGGCGCACGATTGAGACATAAGATTGACTCAGTCGCATGACTGAACCTTTAGTCGTGCGAATGGATCAATCGCATGATTCAGTCGCATGACTGAACCATCCTAATGGTTCAGTCGTACGATTTAAAACCCATAACCTATAAATACCACTTAATTCGTGGAAAAACATAACTATCAAAAGGATTTCAAAACACTTGATACTCTTACTAACCCTAGCCGTCTAGAACGTCCAAGGAAGTCTGTCCAACTTCATAGATCATTCCTGATTGATCTCTATTCGTTCATAACGTTTTGTTTCAATCTTATATCAATTGGGTATTTGTTCTCACTAATTGGATCACCATTCAAATCTACCTAGACCAAACTTGAGTTGAGGCATGTAGTGATGGTCGCGATTATTTCTCCAATATTATGCACTTACAAGCTCCTTGAGTGACCATCTTTGCATCCATGTAACTTCTTGTTCCAAGCATTTTTGTGTCCTCTGCCTTGGTATATTTGATTGGAGTGGCAATCCACCATCATTCTTTCTTACAAGTCGACTATAATGACTCAAAAATGGCAAATCAACTATCTCTAATGTGATAACCACTTTCTTCTTCACCACCTGGGGTGGTTCTTCTATGATTCCTACAATTGGTTCTCTATAGAATAGTGCTTCTAACTCCTCAAGAGCATCAAGGGAGTCAAATTTTCCTTCTGTAGTTGTTGGTAAATCCACCAACTCATCACCAAATTCATCTTCCCATGATGGAATAGCATGACCCACAACTTCCCCCTTGATGAGGTTCGGGAGAACCACTTCTATCTCTTCACTAAGATCGTCCTCTTGGGTTTCCTCTACGACTGAATCTTTCATCTTGTCATCATTATAAAACAGATGTGACATACAACGTGGAACCGACCTAAGGCTAGATAGATACTCTCTACCAATATTTGGCTCATCGTTGATTGTCTAGTAAGGGTCAAATGACTATTGTACATCGTCTATCATTGTTAAAGATTGTGAGATTTGCTCTGTCATAGTTCCAAATAAGTCTTTATAACCTAAAAAAATTCCCATTAAATCATAAACCCTACGAGTTGGGTTTTTCTGACGCTTACATTCTATGTGAGCGATCATTTCCTTTATTTCTCTTTTCTTCTATTCAGCGTTTACTTTAACCCAATGTGTGGAGCAGTCTTGTAAACAATACTCATATGACTAGTGGTATCCGCCACAAGCTCACACCAAGGCTCTATGTAACCGTTAACCTGTTATTTGTACATTGTGGTCAAAATAATATGTGAGATAATAACAAAGATAATATAAAGAATAAAATAAAATAACCTAAATTAAATACTAACTCTAGAAAAAATATACAAAACTCAAGAATGAAAAATAAATGCAAATGACACCAAAATAGTGTGTGAAAAGTAGTGTCCCCGGCAACGACGCCAAAAATTTGATGTGTGAAAAATATATATTTTAAATTATTATAAAAGCGTTTTTCACAAATTACTTTTAAAAATTGAAAATTTCCAACTAAACTTCACAGAAACGAAAAGTGTACCGGTCGTGATAGAGTAAAGTTTAGGTAAGTCCAGATATCGAATTCCTAGACACTAATGGCGGCTCTCGATACTGCTAACCTAATTAATTTTATTATTTTAAGTAATTAATATTAATAAACAAAACACAATATTTTACTAAAATTAATTAATGGAAACACGACGGAAGAAATAAACAAATAAGAATTCAAACTTTGAAACTTGAATACAATCAAATATGTGAAATAACTACCTCGGCAGGGCTCCAACTAACATGTAATGACATAAAGGTAATGACTCGTATGACTATCTCTAAAAATACGAATATAAGGTTAACTAGATATGTTGCTACTCCCTAAGAAAATCTAAGACATTATAAGGCACTGGATAGGTTTATTAAAATGTCTAATGAAAGATCACCCCTAGGTTTTCTACCACAATGTTTTTAAGATTATATTTTCTAACCCTAAGACAGATAACAACTTGATTAAATCCAATTAAATACCCTAAAACACTAACACTATGAATAAAAGGCAAAACACGCTCTCACGAAATCTAAACCTAACAAGCAATGGGTAGTAGGTTATAAGTAATATTTATCACCCATAAATTCTAGATAAGGTAGCACATTAAAAATATTATTAAAATTATAGCCAATCATCCTAAGATTATCTCTAATTCAAGTGTAAAATTAAATACACAATGTAATTAATTTTAACGTGAAAACTTAATATAAATGTCATACAATCAAATCAAGATCAAACATATACAAGCATGACAATAACTTTTAAGTTTAAAACAATACACGTGTTCATATTTAATTGAGACAATAATCAAGTTCTAAGATTAATAAATAAATATTCGAATTCAAAACCAAATATTTAATTAAAACATGAATAGTTTCAACCCAACCTAGGTAGTACTAAAAAATTAGTTACTCATAACGTTATTAAACATTAAAAATGATAATAAAATTGAATCCTTAGTAACATAAACAAGAGAATCAACGAAACAAAAAAAAATAATTAAGCACAATACAAAACGGAATGATTTTTAATGCTTGAATTCTTCCATTCTTGCTTCCCGATCTTGCTCCTTACTTCAAAATTGGTATCTAAACATACTCAAATCTCCAAAATGCCCCTTTTCTTTGTTGTCTGTCGTCGCTTGTTGTTTCTTCCGTCATCTCTTCTTCTTTTTTTCTTCTACGTAGGGTTCTTGTATATAAAGGTTACGTTGTCTTTTTTTCCTTGATCCATTGGCCAGCCAATTTATTCTCTCGTATTTTTTTTCTTCTTAGTCCTGTTGCAATCATATGGATCAAGTAATATTAAAATAATTATTTCAATTGTTTTTTTATTTTAATTATATATATATAATATCAAATTTGTATCATCACGTGGCCAACAAAATATTAATTTTCGAACTTTAATATCAATTGAAAATTAAACAATTAAATCTAAACTTAAATAATTAAATCCAAGTACTACTTCATGCAGTGACGGAGCTTGAACATATCCGTATGAGGGGCGGGGGCAAAATTAATTTATTTTAAGGAGGGCGAACTCAAGTTTTATATAAAAACTTACACTACCCGATCAAAAATTTACACTACCGGACTAAAATTTAACACTACCGACGAAAAAAAGAGGAGGGGCGCCCCCTCCCCCCGCCCCCTTAAATCCTCCGCCATTGACTTCATGATCTATTCCAAATTTAATATCAACTCTTTATTTATTTTGTTTAATGTTTTCTATCTCAAATTCATGTTTTGATTTTAAAATTAAAATTTAACCGCTCATTGGTTTCAAGTTAATTAAAGTATGTTATATCTACTCGCGGCCTCAATTTTTTTTATTTTTTCTTTAAAAATATATTTATAAAACTTATGATGTGTTAAAACTTATAATTTGAATCAAATCTCAGTAAAATTATCTAAAATTACTCAAAAGTTACTCAAAAGCATATGAAATTTTGTCTTTGTTTTGCATAAGTAGAGTGTGTGAATCATTGATGGCATCCTAGGTACACCAGGGGTGGGCATATAATACGTCACCCCTTGAAAAACCTTCTACAATTTTTTGAACCAACGCCCCCTTAGATGCCCCAAATACGCCTACAAGCGAATGATACGCTGAGGGTTGACGTATCGTATTTCAGGTACAATCCATTGAGGGTTTTTGACCAATTTTAGAACACACAAACCCACTAACAACCCATCGAAGAATTAAAACTCATTTTCACCCACTTTTCATAACTTTCACCATCTTCTTCTCCAAAACACTTTTCGCCCATCCACACACCCTAACTTCTCACAAACATCACTCCTTCAAGTCTAAACCAAACTAAGCAAATTTGGTGTTTACCTCAACTAGATTTTTAAGAGGAACACTTCTTACGCTTTGGATTTTTAGAATCCGTATTAGTTTGGGAGATTTGACAAGGTTAAAATTCAAGGTAATATGTGATTGTTGAAATTGAAGTCAAGTTTGAGTTGTTCATACTCAACTACACCTTCCAGGTATGTTTTCTTATTCTAAAGTCTCTATATCAAGGTATGGTGCTATATACATAGAATTTCAACTATATGTCTTCAAAATTTGGGAACTCAGATACACGTGGTGTATGGTTTTCGTCAGCTTGTGTCATAAGGTGTTGGGTTAAGTCCTGTAACGAGTGCGACCCTCGTGTTTAGTACGTTGCCATCATTGAGTTTGGAACCTTAAACAAACTACTGGTAATAAGCCAGAGAATGGTGAGGATGACATCAAGTCATCATGCCCCTTATTCCCTAGGCGACACACGTGCTACAATGGCTGGGACAAGGGTTGCTATCCCATGAGGGTGAGCTAATTCCAAAACCCCTATTATGTGTGCCCAAAAGCTCAACACTGCAAAAACCCTATTTCGTGTGCCCAAAAACCCAACCGCCTAGTTTATGATCCTAATTCTGATTCCCTTACCAATAAATTTTTATAATGAAATTATTAATTTTTTATTTAATTGTTTCATTTTTTAGTTGTGTAAACTAAACTTAGTATTTTGTACCTATAACAAAATGATTAAAATATCTAATAGAACACCCTAACAACTAATCTTAGCCTAACGGAAAAAACTTCATGAATTGAAAATATAACTTTTGCACTAACAAAATAAAAATGTAATTTTGACATACTACATGCAGGACCGTTTAAGGGATGATCAATACAATCAGTCTCATAATGAGAAGAGTGTTAGAACACTTAACATATCAAATAGGAAACTGGGACAATACTATGATATTAAGAACACAAGCAAAATAAGAGACAAACTTAAGAACAACACAACAAAGTATGGTTTTCAAGGATGCTATATATTTCTTCTCAAATTCTTTTACAAGTATTACAAAGCATAAAGGAAAGATACAAGTATCTATGATACTTTATATTACATCCTACAGCCTGCCATACTTTGAAGACCAACTAAAAACACTAATCTAGATAGCAAGATCAATGTAGAGTCAAAAGGCAGATTTGCCTTTTGACCAGTTACTATGACATGTCATAACTCACATCCTAATATGTTACAAAAAGGATAAAGTTGCATAAAGTAAAACGTTACAGACTCAAGACCTTAATGTACGGTTACAAAAGCATGATGGACCTTTTCACCAATTTGTATAAGTTGGTGAGTCTTCGGAGTTGCAATGGAAAGTGGTTCAGCTTTATGCAAAAGTACATCAAAGAAAGCATGTTCTTCTTAGTCTTTGGAGCAAATCTGTCTTCACTTTATTAGCTTTGGAAGACTTTGTCTTTGAAGCTTCGGAAGAGTTCATATTTGGCTTTAGAAGAGTTTGGTCTTGGCTTTGGAAGATTTTACACTTAGAATATTTTCTTGTGCTGAGTGTAAAACTTGCAAAGCAACTTCTACTAATTACCAAGTGCGTGCATGTAGGAAGCACTTGGGTTGTTTTAGGTGCATCAACCTTTCAATAATGCTTACAAATTCCTCCTAGATTGGTGCTACCAAAATAGAGAACTGATTTACATATTAACAGTCCTTATCATGATCATAACCATTCCTCTTCATTAATTTAGTCAGGATCACTCAGACTTTCAAATACCTTCTCATGTCAAAGAGAATATATAGAGGTAGGTGGAGCATGTCTTGTAAGAAGTAGACATCTTGACCACCTTGATGTCTAATGACATTCCATTTGTCTGGATTAGCAACAAAGGTCTAGCATAAGATGGGTCTTCTTGATGCAAGAGGCTCTACTTGAGTTGAATTTAGTTGAGCAACCTCTTGCACTTTCACATGATACTCTGACTCATCCTGAGCTATGGAGGTGGATGCTTTTAACTTTTTCTTGGATACAGTTTTAGTAGCCATCCTTTTCCTCCTCTTTGAAATCTTTAACTAAGAAGACTGACATTCAACACCAAGTTGTTCTGCTTTGTCTTACTTATGTCTCTTCCCTCACAGTGTTAGAAGGAGAAGTTATTGGAACTTGCTATGGATCAGAAGATGAAGATTGATATCATCTAGCATGTGGTCCAGGTTGTGTTGTCTCAAAGGGTTCAACATTAACCTCAACTTTATAAGGAGCTTGACTTGGTGGGGAGTGTAAGTTAACAAGTTCCCCTCTCTTAGTCTTCTGCTTAATCACTCTAATATGCTCATCCATGGTGGACATAGATATTGGAACAAGCCTCATTCCAAAGAATCCATAAAGCTTCAAGAAGCTCATTATCCTCTGTCTATCAGTAGACTTCTTTTGATTTTTTTGGATGACAGCTCTTATATTTCTAGCTTCTTCCCTCATCTTCCTCTTAGCAACCTTTTGTTGTTTGAGAACTTGTAGCTTAAGCTACTTGAAGTACTCAAACTCAATGTACTCATATGATAAAGGAAGAAGTGCATCTGCCTGATAGAGTTATGTGGCACTCAGGTAGTTGATCATGTTTTGTTTATCAACTTCCTTGTCTAACCAAGGTTGTTCAGTTGCCACAGCCTCTGTCTTAAGACTTTCTTGAACTGGGGAAAGGATAGGAGCATGCTTGAAAAGCCTTTTCTATCTTCTTTCTTCTTTGATCTTAAGGAGCAACTCTACATCCTCTGCCTCCTTCCTCTCCTTAGACATTTTCATGTGTGCCAGTTTATTTAATTCTTCTAAGGGGAGAGAGATAATCTCATCAATGTCATAGTTCCTGGTCCCCAAATAGTTAATTCTAGCTGACTAGAACTTATCATTCTGAGTGTTTGGCCTAGGAGCAGCCTTGATAGCAACTTTCATGAAGCCTGAGAACCCAATAGAACTTTCTCCCCGTAGCTTCCTCTTCCTCTCTTTCTCCTCTTCCTCAATATTCTCAGGAGTCAATATCCTTTTCCCTTTATCACCCTTAGACCTTTGTGACTCAGGGTGGAGAGAGCTTTGGCCTTTATTGCATGATGTAGCAATCAGACTCTAGCTAGAGAGAGGTTGTGAAACACCTTCTCCAGCTGTTGCCTCACTAAGGGTATAGGATGTTGAAGTAGTGGTTCGTATGGTAGTGCTCACAGGTTCTATCACTCGGCCTTCAGTTAAGGTTTCCTCTTTGAAGCTAATATTAGGGTCCACCTCAACATCCAGTTGACCAATAACATTGCCTGCTTGTATCTATCTTTTTCTTCTTCTGAATTCTTCAACAATCCTATCTTGAATCCTCTCAGCCATTCTGTCAGCTTGGCTACATTGACTTAGGTTGGCAAGTGGCATATTGACTAGAGGAAGACTGTCATTGAAGGTCAAGGTCTAAAAGTTGAAGACCTCTTGTTGCCTTTGAGCTCTATGAAATATCAAGGCTCTTTTATCAACATCATAGCTCCACCTAATATTTCATTTATGGCTTCTTGGGGTGGGGATGACATTTCCCTTGTAATACCCTCCTCAAATAAGCTTTGAATTAGATATTTCACATTAATATGAACTTGAGGAGGTTGCTGAGTATGGACAATCGCAAGTGACGGTGGTGAATCCTCATTGTCCATACCTTGTGAAGAACTTTGTGATTTTTTGGACTTTCTCCCCTTTTTTCATAGCATCACCCTATTTCCTAGGTGAGATTGGAGTTAGATCTATCACATCCACATCTTTATTTGTTCCCGGATGAGCTCTTCTTAAAGGTCTCCCAGTTAGTTTTTCCTTGAGATCAGAAATATCAAGTTACTAATCATTGACCCTTATTTGTAGGGTAGTCACTTGAGATTCCAAGTGACTAACCTTAGAGACCAAATAGTTGCAGGTTTGAGCAAGCTTTTGCACCTTCAGTCTAATGTTACCCTCATCATCATTATAAACATAATAGGGGATGAGAGAATAGGACCAAAGTCTTCTTCCTCATCAGTAACATGATGTTCTTGGCTGCTAGATTTCCCCTGTTCAGTGACAACTTCTGGTGAAGTGTCAATGGGCTAGGTTGCCATGGTTGAGGTCTCAATGATGTAACCACTTTTTAAAGGGAGAGCCTCTTCCATATAGATAGCCTGAACAGATTTACGAAGATCCACCTCCGTAATAGGTGAATGATGTGGGCTAGATAGGAGAGAAGTAGGAGTACTCATCTTTCTTTGACTATGGGAGGAGAAGAGAAACTCATGGTACTCACTAAATACCATGTCTTCATCATCATAGAATTCAAGGTTGGGTATTGGTTGGTTAAGATCAAGAGGCTGGGGATGGTAATTTTCACCCGAAGATTGTTCACTAGAGTTTTGAGACTCCGAGAGAAGGCTTAAAACTGTTTGGCTTATGAGCTCATCAGGTTTAGCATGAGGAACCTCAGCACTAATCATTTGTGAGATAGGAGTGGTTTCTCCTCAAGAGAGGTAGGACCTTCGGTGTCCACTTCTTCCTATATGGTTAGTGATATGGAGCATGCACCAACTTAGTAGCTTGTGTAAGGGTTTGTTTGGATTATCTTTGGTAGGTGAGGATTATTTATGATTGTTTTGGTAGTTATGAAGTAGAAGGTGTGTGTTCAACACTAGCTTGTGCTGCTAGGTTGTCACCTTGAACAATGAGCCTTAACTTTTTAGGACAAGGGCTGTTTCTACCCTAGAGAAGACAATAGTTAGCTTCCTTTTGAAGATGTCGTGCATCATCTGTCCCAACTTTAGAACCTTACTTGTTCCCCTCAACTATGAGCCCAGTTCACAGTTGAGAATGTGTTGGACATATCTAAGAAACATGTAATATTGTAAGGAGTCTAAGTTTGCAAGTAATTTAGTATACACAAATTATGAGTACATGAACTTGACCCCATGAATCATTTCATGAACTATGAAGGAGAGATCCTTAGGAATCTGGTCCTATCCTCCATATTTATTTGTCAAGCTGTGCATAACAACATAGAGGAGGTACTTCCATTAAGAAGAGAACTTCCCTTTCTAGAAAGTCTTTATAGAGAAATCTCCCTCATAGTCCATCTACTTAAAGGAGTGGTTTACAAACAACTTTTGGAAAGGAAAAATCACATTCTACATCATCCAACTAAAGATGTGTGTTTATGATGGCTGGAGTGATTTAACACCCGCATATTTTTAAAATGAGAAATAAATAATAGAAGTGTAGAAAAAGGGAAAAAATACAATTCAGCCCAAGTTGAAGGGTTAAAAGTGTCAAAAGGACAAAATTATAAAAAGTTGGTACAAAAGTGGGCATGGCCGCCCACTCTATCTGCACATCAACTTTCAAGTCAGATTTTAAAGATAGAAAGAGCAAAGAACACTCGGTATTGAAGAAAGGAGAAGAAGGAGCCAAATTCAAGGTAATAATTCATGGTTTTAAGATGTTCTTGACCGGCCTATGCCTCACTTATGTGTTTATGTGTGTTTATGTGTTTGATGTCTGTTTTTGGTGGGTTTCTAGGCAGTTGAACTCATAGTGAAAATGGGTTTGAAGGAAGTCATCCTCAAAGGCTGCTAAGGTGAGTTCTAGAACCCCCTTTTTACATGTTTTAACTGATTTTGGGGCTGGAAATGCATGTGTGAATGTTTTTGTTAAAGTGGGTTTTGTACCCGTATAAATGTATGTGTAAATGTGGATGGGTTTTGATTTGGGTGATTATGTTATTATGATTGTGTTATGTTATGTTTTGTCGCTTAGAATGTTAGAACTAGACAGAACATAGAACATGATGTGTGTGAGTTAATTGCCTATGCGCCTAACGATCAAATTTGCTTAAGTTTAGTCCCATGCGCCCAAATCCCATATGCCCAAATAGTAGCCATACACCCAAATAGTATCCACACACCTAGGATAGGATGAAAATTCACTAAGTGTGCATGTGCCTAAAAAACCCATGTGCCTAAACACTCATGCACTTGCATAGTGCTCATGTGCCTAGTAATTTTCCAGAATGACTAAGTGTTGGGTGATGCGCCCAAATAATGCCCGTGCGCCCAGAATCTTCCCATGCGTCTAAGTGTTCCCATGTGCCTAGAAGGGCATGCGCCCGCGTAGTGCCCATGTGCCTAAGACTTAGAATTATTTTTTGAATTTTTGAAAAAATGTTAAATGTAGGTTTTGACTTGGGATGTTTCTGGGGGTGATGTAAGTTGACCTTATGATGATGGGTGATGTATGTTATGTCATGTATGATGATATTATGCTTATTATGGTTATGTTTATATTGTGTTCCTTATTATGTATGTTTTCTTTTCGTGGCTTTACTTGTTATGATTATGAAAGTAAATCTAAAGTATTATGTAATGGCAAACCTCTAAGAAACTTGGATATTTCTCATAATTCAACAGAGCAACTTGATTATGCTGCTTATGGAGTTGCATGGAAAATCAGGGTTATTTTTATGATCAAGGTTGGCCATTAGAGTAAGCTTCAGAGTGAAGAAAGATAAGAACAACATTAGTTGTTGATGAATTTAGGTTAAAAATGATTTTAGATGAACAAGAGAGTGAAAGAGGGGGAGCCGTTGGGTATATATATGAAATTGATCTGAGACAAAGTTAATGAAGATAATAAACTTTGAAATCCGAATATCGGTCCCACCTCTGAAAAAGTGCCTAAAAAGGTAGTTTTTTGGAAGACTAAATCTTCCAAAGGTAATTTGTATTCGTAAGTTTTAATAAAAAGCTTCCTAAGCCAAAATGACTTCGGAAGATATTTCTACGATCTTTGAAAAATTTGCTTCGAAAGAGATGAACTTTGTAACTTTATTCTAAAAAGAATAAAACTTTTTAGACTTAAATTTCTTTCGGAAGAAAATTGTTCATCAAGAAACATATAAGTATTTATGAATAAATTTAAGTTTCAGAAGATATTGAAGAATTTCTTCCGAAGGTCAATCGATATAGTAGTTATTTAATTTGATTACCTAATTTTCTTCTGAAGGTAAATGGATATCATCCGAAAGAGAAAATGATTAAAATTTTCAAAAATCTAAGTAAAATAATTTTAAAGATTTTTCTTCTAAAGTAAACATGGGATTTTGAAGGTGATATAATAGACAACTTAGGACACATATTTCAGAAATAATATAAGTTAGGTTTTTAAGAAAAGCTACTTAAAGTTAATCATACCAATAGCTAATACAAGATATTTAAACCTCTACCCATCAAAAGCTTTAATGAACAGTTCAACATATTTTTTATTTTTGTTAACTTTGACTAGTTTGATTAATCCATTTTCAAATATATCTCTAATCAAATGATACATCATGTTGATGTGTTTTATCCTTGAGTGTTGCACATAATTCTTTGTAATAGAGGTAGAACTATTGTTGTCTATGTGGATAGTAGTCTCTTTGAAGTTGAATCCATAGTCTAGCACTTGATTCTGAATCCAAAGCACTTGAGCATAGTATCTAGTAGCAACAATGTATTTAGCTTAAGCAATTGATGTAGACACACCAAATTGTCTCTTGCATTGCTATAAGACAATTCTTCCACCAAGGAATTGACATCCCCCAGATGTGAACTTTGCGGTCATATTGTAGCCACCATAGTCACTATCTAATATGCATGTAGATTGAAGTAAGAATTCTTTGGATACCAAAGACCTAGTGTTGGAGCACCTTTGAGATATCTTAGAATTCTCTTGACAGTGGCTAGGTGTGACATCTTGGAGTTGGCTTGATATTTTGCACAAATGCATGTTACAAATATGATATTAGGTCTGCTAGCTGTGAGGTACATAAGAGACCCAATCATAGCCTTGTAAAGGTGTTCATCCACACACTCCCCCTCAAGATCAGGCCCAAAGGAATGGTTTCTGGCTATGGGTGTATTTGCAACTATGAGTATGTCTTGTACATACTTTGACTAAACTTATGAAGATGCCACTATCAACTTGCTTCACCAGAATTCCAAGAAAGAAAATTCCCCCATGGTACTCATTTCAAATTTATTCTTCATCAACCTCTCAAAGACTTTGCAGAGCTTTGGATTAGTTGATCGAAAGATAATGTCATCGACATATACTTGAACTAGCATTAAGTCATTACCTGATTCTTTGATAAACGAAGTTCCATCTATAGTATCTCTTTTGTATCCATGGTAACAAAGATACTGAGATAGAGTCTCATACCACTTTCTTGGAGCTTGGTGCTGCCCATAAAGAGCTTTATCAAGTCTGCCAACATAATCAGGATGATCAAGATCTGCAAAGGTAGCTGGTCGTTTGACATACACCTCCTCACCAATCACCCTATAAAGAAAAGCACACTTGACATCAAGTTGGTAGACCTTGAAATCCTTGGATGCAATAAAAGCCAGAAATTTCCTAACAGCTTCAAGTCTTGCCAGATGAGCAAAAAGATATGTGTAATCAATTCATTCTTCTTGTGTGTATCCTTGGACAACTAGTCCTGCCTTGTTTTTTATGACAAGTCCTCTATCATCCTTCTTGTTTCTAAGCACCCACTTGGTTCCTATTGTAATCTATCCTTAAGAAAGAGAACATAAGTTCCAAACCTTTTGTCTTTTGAATTGAAGCAACTCATCTTGCATAACTCCAACCCAACTTCCATCTTTTAAATCCTCATCAACTTTGTTTGGCTCTATCTGGTATAGGAAACAAAAGTGAAGACAAACATTTGCATCATGAGTATTTCCTTTTGTCTTTACCTTTGTGTCAACATCTCTAATAATCTTTGTATTGGGATGAAAATTGTTGATCTAGAGTTGAAGTATCACAACAAGTTGCTTGGAAATATCTAAATTTGAGAAATTCAGATTAGTGAATGGAGTCTCACCCACCATATCAACATAGTTATCAATAGAAACTTGATCCAATAAGTGTGTGACATCATTGATGTTGTTTTCCATGGAATGAATGTCATCATCAATAAAAACTTTGTCACTATCACCACTACTATTTCCTCCTATAGTTAAGGCTCCTTTATTTGAGTTTTATGCCTCTAAGCTTGAATTTAATGGCATCTCATATGTATCAGCTGGATTTATCATGATTGTGTTGATAGGAGCTCCATCTGCAAAGCTTGTTACCATTGTAACTGAAGTAGTATGATTTGTAGGTTTTCTCAACTAAAATCTTGGGTCAGGATCTCCTATTAATAAGATATCTATGGATCCTGAAACATTCTCACAAGATTTGTTAAAACAGTTGGTAACTAAATCAAGATTAAACAACCAATTAGGACCAGAACCTTTTCCACTATGAGTGTGCTCATTGAAAGTCATATTGGCTGGCTTTTCAATTACTCTAGTTCTAAGATTGTATACTGTATAAGCTTTAGCTTAAGAAGAGTATCCAATAAAGTGTCCATCATCTTATTTCTCATCGAAATTGGCTACTTGTTCTTTGGTATTCAATATGATGCAAAGACATCTAAATGACCTAAGAAAACCAATAAATGGTTTCCTCTTATGCCAAAGTTCATAAGGAGTCTTACTATGAGTCTTGACTAGTAAAACTCTGTTTTGCACATAGCAAGTAGTGTTCACTACCTCTAACCAAAAAGTGATGGTGAGTTTAGAGTTAGACAACATAATTCTTGCAACTTCAATTAGTGTCGTGTTTCTCCTCTCAACAACACCATTTTGCTAAGGAGTACTAGGAGCATTATATTCTCTTGTAATTCTTTTTTATCACAATATATATTAAGGATTTGGTTCTAAAATTCAGTTCCCTGATCACATCTTATGGTCTTGACCTTGTGATCACATTGATTCTCAATTTTCAAGATAAAACTTTTTAAGATATGTGATCACTAAACAATATGAGGTCCTTCCTAAATTCATTACACTAGTGGGACCAAATAGATCCATATGTAACAAGTCTAAGGGAGTAATGATGTTGTTTCTTTCCTTTGGCTTGTGAGATACCTTATGTTACATCCTTTTCAGGCATGCAACATAATGGTTATCGCTTGTAAACTTTTTCTTTGGCATTCTAGTTACCAAATCATTCTTAATTAATTTATTCATGTTTTTCAAGTTTACACGACATATTCTTTTATGCTAGAGGAAAGACTCATCATTATTTTCTTTAGATAGAAAGCATGAAATTTATCCTGAAGGAGATGTCTCTTTCAAGTCCATCTTGTACATGTTTCCTTTTCTGGGCGCTCTAATCAGGATATGCTCTTGAGTAGTAACTACCTCGGGCTTGAGAACAATGCATTGATACTTAATGAAAAGCATGTTATGTCTCCGCTCACAAAGTTGAGATACACTTAGGAGATTGTATCCAAGCTCCTTTATAAAGTTTACATTCTTATGTTGAGCTTACTATTTGTGACACTGCCCCTTCCAGTAATGTAACCTCTAACATCTCCTCCAAAAGCAACTGGCCCTCCATCTTTCTTCATTAAATTTTAAAATAAAGAGCCATTGTCTGCCATATTCCTGGAACAGGCATTGTCAATGATCCATACATTCCTATTGGTCTTGAGTTGTTCCTGCACAAAAGAGATCGTTAGTTACATTTGAAAACCCAAGCCTTGTTGGTCTTGGGCTTATCAAAAGAAGTTAAAGATAATACAATAGTAATTGGTCCAATTGTCATGTTTTGAGGATCATTTGCTGATGTTGATGAAGAACTTTCAGTCACATGGTCTTTCTTTATCTTCCACACCACCTTTTGAAGCTTAGACTTGACTTTCAACACTTAGAAAGTTTTGACAACTTTGAAAGTTTTAGAGACCGGACCTTCGAAAGATCTTGGTAACAATACAGCAGGCCTTAGTGCTTCGGAAGTATTCCTTTCTTCCGAGACCTATTTTTCTTCCAAAAGAAAGTTTACACTCGTCTTCTTCTTCATTTTGGAGCTGCCAAAAGGAATAGATTTTCCTTCTAACTCTAGCTTCTTCTTGAACTTCTAAGAAGTTTTGTTCTTGTTCATTTGAACCATACTTTTTGGATTTAGACAATCCTAGCCTAAATAAGAAGTATTGCCACACATGACACAATCCATCTGCTCTTTTCTAACAATCTTCCTTTGAGCATGAAGGCTTATCTTGATCACTTCCTTCTCCATCATCATCTTTGCAAAGTATGTAGCAATTCTTTTAGGGTGTGAACTGTCTTTGGAGCTAGATGGTTCAGGTTGTGTAGCAATGGTACACAACTATTAGTCTTCTTCATGTTGCTTGGATGATTTGGAGAAGAACTAGAACTCCTGGTACTAGAGTTCATGTTTAAGTGTTTTGTCTTAACCACTTCAAATCCTATAGAGATAAACACATGATTCTAAATAAGGTTAAAAGTGGCCCTGATCTCTTGAGCCTTCTTGGATGTTCTCTTAGCTTTTCTAATCAAGTTCTACCTTCTAGACTTGGTCATCCCAACTATTTTTCTTTCCTCAAGAGAATAGTGACCCTCCTTAGGATGCTCTTCTTCACTCTTCCTAAAGTCATCCTTCACTATCTTTTCTTCAACCTCTTTATTTATGGGGTCTATGAGGGGAAGCTCATCTTCACAAGTTCCATACCTTGGAGATATTACAGACAATATTGTAGATATATATATATATATATATATATATGTATATACATATATTATATTGAAGTAATCCAAGCTTTGGAGTCGAAGCATGTGTGGAACACACCCCTATGCCAAATTAACACACACCCGTGTTTGGTCAAGTGACAAGACAAAAAGTAATATCCCCTAAAAGAAAGCACGGGGCCATGCCCCACCTCCAACCAGGGGCCGTGCCCGACACACCCTACACGTACAAGCCGACCAACTTTCATAAGCATTGTACTAGCACAGGGCCATGCTTAAAAACTCTAGAAACCCTAAAAATAAAGGCCTAAGTTCACTATTTTGGCAAGCTTTGGTGGGAGAGTTACTATGTAGAATTCTCTCGGGAATTGAGTCTTTAAGACTATTTGGATGCTAGGGAGGTGCATGCAACACTTGGAAGAAGCTCGGGATTGCCTAAACATCATCTATCGTGCATCACCAGTTTGATTGTTCCATTTCAATGATGATTTCATATCTATCTTCTATGTTATTTGTTGTTATGTTCAAGCTCATTATAAGCTAAACTCATATTATCATCCTAATTGGATAAACCTTTTGTAATTTGTGATGAACTAATGGTGTGTTATATATTATGTTAATGTTATGGTAGTCTTGAGAAAACTTTTGATGGGTAGCATCTACATTTGAATAGGAAGTTATGATCTTATGGTTTATGATTGTGATTGTTATAAACGATTGAAAAACATATGATCAACGGTCATTCACGAGACCGGTCTTCATAATAAATCCATGGCTAATGAACTAGAAATGTTTATTAGAAGTCATATCATTTCTGATCATTTACAGGTTACTTTTTATTAGTCTGAGAAATCTATAGTAATTGTTATGGTTTTCTAAAATTATTGGTATGTTACGAAGAAACCTGATCAACTCTCTTTTTAACATTAAGTTATGTTTTCAGAAATCATATGTCAAATAGGTCACAAAAGATTTACCTACCTTACTAGGGCTTTGATCTAAGCAGTAAACTCAGCCTGACGTGATCCTAGTCACTACGGAGCGGATACACGAGAAATCGCGCCAGCTCACTTTTATAAACATTAACATAATTACATTAATCCATATCCTTAATCACACCACCAATTCATCATAGTTATATAAGTGTAGTCTAATTAGGATGATAACCCTTATTCTCTAGTTTTAAATCCAAACGCTTCAGTCTTACTTTACTTTATTTCTATTATTGTTTTTAAACCCAAAAAATTATGTCAATGCAACTCATCATTTTCTCAAACAAAAACCAATCTGATAGTCAAATATTAAGGTTGTTGAGTAGGCTAGGTGTGTCCACTTGCCTTTTGTGTGTGTGGTTTAGTATTAATAATAACCATTTTAAACTAAATCTGTGTGAAAAACCTCTATCAAAATATATATGTTCCGCACTGCATCACAGATTCATATATATAAATACATACACCAGTAACCACATTCACATCACATATATACATACACATACACCCATAATCTCACACTCAAACCATGTTAACACACCCGCCGACACACGGTTTACATACACACATGGTTACAATACACACCGAAACACACATATATAGTTACACAACAACCTAGGGCTGTTGTGTTTGCTCTCAAGAACTCACATAAACACAATATTTGAAATCATACATACATATACAACATACATACACACCCTTAAATTTATATATATATATATATATATATATATATATATATATATATATGTATATATTACATACATACATTACGTAACACACATGCTCACACAAACAATACATACAATGCACACACATACTACAAGACATGCACGTATATATGTACATTCTAACAACCATTGTACGTAAGCGTGAACCACCGAAACAACCCAAAACCCACCG
Organism: Flaveria bidentis; assembly: GCA_018326385.1. Taxonomy (NCBI): domain Eukaryota; kingdom Viridiplantae; phylum Streptophyta; class Magnoliopsida; order Asterales; family Asteraceae; genus Flaveria; species Flaveria bidentis. The sequence goes on along the minus strand of BJCM01166609.1, from coordinate 6,831 downwards.
AACAACCACCGTACGTAAATGTGAACAACTAAAACAACCCAAACATTACCGAACAACCACCGATATCGACAAAATAAACTTATACATTTAGTTTTGGAATGGTTATATATACGTTTAAGAATAATCAATCGACTTAATTTTATCAAATTTTTATCTGAATTGTCATTAGGGTATCGAATGATTCAGTTACAAATGTACACTGCATAACCGTAACAATGTTCGGATTTGAAATCGTCCTCAAGTTTGAAACGATTGGCGACATGAAGCGTGAGATTGTAATTGGGTTTTAATTGCTGGTTTCGAGTGTTATGTAGTTGCCGCAGTATGGCTGAAATAGTGGTCGGAAATACGAGGTGAGGGTGGGGGAGAATTTTATATTTAAACTTTACAACTTTGGTCCTGTGGTTTGAACTTTGTTATTTTATGTAAAAAAACATTTTATGTCAAGTTATAAAAATTTCATATTACCCCCTTGACTTAATAAATCAAGTTTTAAACATTTTTCTTTATTTTAAATATAATAACTTTTATAAACTATTTGCATTATTATCATTCATGTTAAACTTCATAACAAATAATCAAAGATTGTAATTCATTAATAATAATAATAATAATAATATTATTATTATTATTATTATTATTATGTTTATTTTAATAAATTAAATTATTAACTCTTAAATTAACGAATTAATATGAATAAAAGAAACAATCATAAATAACCCACATACTTTCATAAATAGCATAAGGGCCCTTACAAGTACATAATGAAGTTCACTTTTATTTGATGAAAATATGAAAGGTTACATGTATCATAAGTGGGGGGATAGCCCACCATAAAGCCCTTGAAAACTGTATCATTTTCGTGGCTGGGCACAATTGTTTCGTACCAATCTATCTTTTAATTTTTGTTATTTTATTTTTATCTTTTGTGTTTAGGACTTTAATGCTTTAAATAATTTGGTGAAATTTCAGGTGATCCTGATATGTTTATCAACTTAAGAGCAACCAAACACAAGTTACAAATTCATCGTTTTTAGGGGAGTTATATCAATACCTTTTCTCAGTTTTAATATATTAATCACATTGAGGAAAATGTGATTTTTAAGTGTGGGGATGGGGGTAATGTATTTGACTTTGCTGAAAAATTCTAAATTTTATAAAAATTTAAAAGATCACTTAACAATTAATTTTTATGACAAAAACCAAAAAAATTAAAACAATTTTTGATAAACCAAATTATAAATATACGTTTTCGGAAAATAAATAAGTAAATAAACGACATCCAAATAAAAATTGAAGTTGTTTTTGTGATATCCTTTAAAGCAATAATCTAGTTAAAATATTTAGTCATGTAAAATGAAACACTTTTACCCAATTCCATCCGTATGTGAGTTTATTTTTGAGTCTTAAACAACTTTTGCAATTACATTCTATTTTCATTTTGGATTTAATTGAGGGTGCCTTATGATACGTGTGATTAGAACTTGCTTTAGGCATACATTTCAAGACCTCAATTAGTATTTGTTGCATAAGAATGAGTTAGGCATTAGGAAACCTTAACCATTCAAGCCCCGACCATTTTTACTTTATTTTCTTTACCCGAACTTCAACCCTAGTTAGCCCCGTTGAGCTTAAATGTTTTTATTTCTCAATCATTCGAACCACCATGTCACTTAACCAAAAAGCCTTCAACAAAACCCTTTTTTCGCTAAAGACACGTTTTTGGCTTATATAAAAAAAGATGGTCTTCTACCGGCAGATCTAAAAGAACTAGACTGTATTCTTTTGATTTTAATTTGCTTTGTTGCCTTCACCGTTCAAAACTGGGACTTCCCTCAAAAATCCATGAACAAATTTCAACCTCACATTCGACGCAAGAAAGAAATGGCGATAAAAGGAACAAGTTCTGCCATTTTATGGAATCTCAGAAAGTGCTATAAAGAGGGGGCAAAAAGATATGAAAGATGCCCGAACTATGGAAATTGGTCCCACATTGGGAAATGCAAAAAGAACCAAATCGAGTCTCAATACGAATAACCAAAACTAATCCGATTAGGTGTTTTTAGGCTTCAAGCCGAACGATCCTTACTAAAGGAGAGTTTTGTGTATCTTTGGATGAAAGATGAACTACGGTTCTTGAAAGCAAAGTACGGTCTTGACAATCTGACCTTAAACGAGCCCTCGAGTTAGCATATCCCTTCTAACTTGAAGCATTGTATAAGGAACCTTTTATTACTTTCCCTATAGTTTATGCCAGTAAAATAAGCCAAGACCACCGTCTTTAGCATTTAGCCACTTCTTCCAAATATTAGATACCCGAGCCTGAGCAAAGTTACAACCCATCAAAGACCTAATGATTTATGCAAGTAAAAATCTAAGTAGGTGGATATTTGATCCCTTAACAAGCATATGATTTAACATGTATACATACTAGGAAATTGAATGCATTAGTCATACTTAATCTTAATTATGACTCTATATATTTAGCCGAGTGTGAGTGCGTCTCGTGAGAAGTGTGTATTTTTACATGATAATAATCTTCACTAACTAACCTATTGCTTGCTAAGATATCATTTTACATATGCTTAAAATATTTACATTCGGATGAAAATAATATTTACTTGCGTACTTCCTGAAAAACGTATTTATTATTTGATTTATTTGGTTTTTGGTGGAATTGTCATTTTAAGTGATTTTGCTTGAGGACAAGCAAAGCTCAAATGTGGGGATTTATGATGTTCTCCGAATTATAAATAAAAATCCTATCAAAAGTAAATAAATTATTCCTTAATATCTCCCTTAAAATGATAAATATGTGCTTAAAAATGTTAAATGGTATTTTAAAGTGTTTAAAAGGGCATGGTGAACAAAAGAAGCATATTTGACAATAAATTGTAGTAATCCGAGCTTTGGAGTCCAAGCATGGGGTCGTGCCTAATTAAGCACGCCCCCATGCCTTGCCTGGAACACCCCCATGCTTAATTGACACACCCCCTTGTTTGCACATCTGACAGGACAAAAAGTACTATCCCCTAAAAGCAAGCATGGGGCCATGCCCCATGAGGCACGGGGCCGTGCCCCACCTCCAACATGGGGTCGTGCCCGACACACCTACACGTATGAGCCGACCAACTTTCGTAAGCATTGTACTAGCACGGGGTGATGCCTTTTAGGAATGAGGTTGTGCTTAAACACTCAAGAAATCCTATAAATAGAAGCCTAAGTTCACTGTTTTGGCAATCTTTGGTGGGAGAGTTACTCTGCAGAATTCTCTCGGAAATTGAGTCTTCAAGACCATTTGGAGGCTTTGGAGGTGCATACAACACTTGGAAGAAGCTCAGGATTGCCTAAACATCATCCATTATGGATCACCGGTTTGATTGTTCCATTTCACGATGATTTCATATCCATCTTCTATGTTATTTGTTGTTATGTTCAGGCTCATTATTAGCTAAACTCTTATTATCATCCTAGTTGGATGAACCTTATGTAATTTGTGATGAACTAATGGTGTGATATATATTATGTTAATGTTATGGTAGTCTTGGGAAAGCTTTTGATGGGTAGCATCAACATTTGAACGGAAAGCTATAACCTTATGGTTTGTGATTGTGGTTGTCATACACGGCTGAAAATCGTATGATCAACTTTCATTTATGAAACCAGTCATCATAATAAATCCATGACTAATAAACTAGAAATGGTTATGACAAATCATATCACCTTAAGTTTCTGATAATTTGCGGGTTCTCTTTTATTAGTCTGCGAAATCTAAAGTAATTGTTACGGTTTTCTAAAATTAATGGTATGTTAGGAAGGAACCTGATCAACTCTCTTTTTAACATTAAGTTATATTTTTAGAAATCGTATGTCAAATAGGTCACAAAATATTTACCTACCTTACTAGGGCTTTGATCTAAGTAGTAAACTCAGCCTGACGTGATCCTAGTCACTACTGATCGGATAGATGAAAATCATGCTAGCTCACCTTTATAAACATTAACATAATTACATTAATCCATATATTTAATCACACCACCAAGTCATCACAGTTACTTAAGTGTAGTCTAATTAGGATGATAACCCTTATTCCCTGGTTTTAAATCTAAACACTTCAATCTTATTTTACTTTATTTTTATTATTGTTTATAAACCCTAAAAATTTGTTAATGAAACTCATCATTTTCTCAAATAAAAACCAAATCTAATAGTCAAATATTAATGTTGTTGAGTAAGCTAGGTATGTCCACGGATTGATACCCGGTTCTTACCATCACTATACTACCACACGATAGGTACACTTGTCTTTTGTGTGTGTAGTTTAGTGTTAATAGTAACCATTTAAAACTAAATCTGTGAGAAAAACCTCTATCAAAATATACATGTTCCGCACCGCATCAAGTTTTTGGCGCCGTTGTCGGGGACATACGACAGTTTGAAAAACAATCTAAAATTTTAACAATCTTGTGTATATCTTGTTAATATATTTTTGTTCAACTTTATTTTGCTTTTGTTAAATATTTTTCCTTAGTTAGTTACTTACATTTGTCTTATTCATTCTATGTCTTAGTTAGTTTATGCTTCTTTACGTTAGTGTATGTCCGACTCGTCTAGTCTTGAACTTGTTTCGCCTCTTCTGGAACCCGAGCAATTATTTTGTCAAAGGCTACGCGAAAGACCACGACAAATAGCTCCAATAATTTTAGAAGACATTTTGGAAGGTACACCATCCGAACAAGACATGGCTAACCATGACGAGGAAATGAAGATGACACACTATGCCACGACATCAATAGATGGTTAAGATTCTAGTGTTGTCCAACCAACAATAGCGGGCAACAATTTTGAGATTAAGTCTAGTATTATCCAACTCGTAGAACTCTTTTCAGTTCCATGGATTGCAAGATGAAGATCCTAATGCACACATATCATGATTCCTTCGTATTTGTGCGACCTTTAAAATCAATAACTGCTCAGACGATGCCATTTGACTAAGACTTTTTTCATTTTCACTTTAGGGTCGAGCCATTGACTGGCTTGATTCACTTCCACCTGGTTCCATCACCACATGGGCGGCAATGGCTGAACAATTCCTTTTGAAATACTTTCCACCCGATCGCACTTCCAAACTAAGAAGCAACATCACAAGCTTTTGCCAAGACGGTGATGAATCATTACACGTAGCATTGGAGAGATACAAAGGTCTCCTTTGGAGATTCCAACATCATAGACTTGATCTATGGATGTAGTGTTAAACCTTTTACGATGCAATCAGCGGGGCACACAAACAAGTTGTAGACCAAAGTGGGAGATGAGATTTCAAAAGTGTCATGCAAACAAAGGCATACCAAGCCTTGCAAAAGAGCAACTAAGCAAAGCTTTGCTTATAATCCCATAAGAACCAAACCCAGTTCTAAAGGCATTCATCAAGTAGACTCTAAAACCCTAATTACAGCCCAATTAGAAGTTCTAACCAAATGATTCTAACAATTCTAAGCCGAACTTAAGAAAACTCCAACACAGTGCAACACATGAGGAAATTCACACAAGTCTAACGAATGCCCACAAGGCATTATGATGGTTGAAGATGTTGACTACATGGGAGGCCCAAGCAATTCATATAACGACTCAAATTGGAGAAACAACTCGAATTACAGAGAAGCTAGTAACAACCAACCATCATCTGTATTCAACGAAGGCCACCTTACCAACAACATAAACTAGAATACCAAGGTCCAAGCAGTAGTAACCAAGACCATGGAGCATCATGAATGCAAGACTTATTGTAGCAATTTATTAACCACGCAAACCACAGATGAGTACATCCAAAAATCTCATCGAAGAAATGAGGAGAGGTTCCAAAGAAACGAGGCTGGCATCAAAAGCAACAAAGCATCATTACAAACCATAGAACACCAAGTAGGTTATATAGCACAACAACTATCTAAAAGACCCCAAGGTGCTTTTCCTAGCAACACTATGACAAGCCATAATGCTCAACTCAAAGCCATCACTATCAGGAGTGGCAAAACCACTCAAGGTGATGCACCTGCATTACAACCCATCCTTAAAGTGCATTACAACCCATTCTTGAAGAAATAGAAACCGAAATCCCAAGTAATGCAAGTGATAAGCGAAAGCAACCTATTACCATTGAAGAACCAGCCAAGAAATACTTACCACCACCACCCTATGCTCCACTACCTCCATATCCAGGTTGTTTCAGACAACAACGAATAAAGGCATTGCAGGATCGTTGAAGGGGGTCAGTTACAACACAACAACACAAAGAGGAGATTAACCAAACTTAATCAAACAGTAAGACTGGATTAACCATAGTAAGACACTAAGAATACAAGTAATCAAACAACAAAATACACAGTGAGATGGTTTTCAAGATTGCAGTATATTGCTTTCTCAAGTTCTATTACAAGTGTTACAAAGCATAATGGAAAGATACAAGAACAAGGAATACATATACTATAACCTACAGCCGACTATACTTTGAAAGCTAGCTGGATACAATTGACTAGACACAAACAAAATCATTTGTAGATTCAAAAGGCAGATTGTCTTTTGACTAGTGACTATGACATGCCATAGCTCACATCCTTATCTATTACAAAAAGGATAAAGTACATGAAGTAGAAAGTTACAGACTCAAGACCTCAATGTACAATTACCAAAAGCATGGACCATTTCACCAACTCATGTAAGTTGGTGACTTGCAGAGTTGTAGCGGAAAGGTGTCCAGCTTTATGAAATAGTACATCAGATAAAGCATGTGTCAAAAGTCTTCGGAAGAAATCTGTCTTCATAAGTTGAAGCTTT